>JABEEJ010000007.1:0-51329 GCA_013363135.1 Fusarium brevicatenulatum | reverse complement strand
CTATAAAAGAATCTTATATACTATTTATAGTTTTACTTTCTTAATATATATATATATATATATAATTATTTTACTTTTTATATTATATATAAGGTCTCTAGAAGTTGTTAAATTTAAGAAGCTAGAAGAATTAGAGGGCGGTAAATAACTTTAACTACTACCTTAGTCGAGAAAGATATTATATAACTCTTTTAGGATAGCGTCTGGCATCACTTTACGACGCGTGGCAAGGTATAATTATCAAAGACCTAATTATATAGAAGAGTCTGGTAACCAAGCCGCTATGAATTGTAAGTAATCATTTCAAGTTATAGGGAACTTTTAGCTCCAATTAGGTGGTTTTAAGGGAGAAAGCTTATTGGCCAGACTGGCCCAAGATACGTTGCACTAATGCTGAAAGAAACACAGTTTCGTCTAACAGGCCAGCTGTATCGATGGCTAGCCTCCAACATTATTATAGCGCCGACACATTGCCTGGGATGCCTGCATCAATAGACCAAAAGCCAATCCGAAACAGCACGTCTCCCTCGTACTAGACTCAAGGCCAAATAGGACGGAAATAGTGGCTGGCTGATGAACTAGTTTAGCGTATGTGCTGTTCCGCAATGGCAAGGATTTCGTTTTCTACCCAATCTATTCACAGCTTATCATTACTTCTGAGACATCTTAAGTGGAAGAATGATCCGATATATACCTATGGCTGATTCCAGACTCTGAATAAACTTTCTAATATATTGCCATGGCTGGTTCTGGACTTTAGGCTTGCAGGTAATAGTCTCAACGCTAGCCTCTTATCTTTGGCGTTTTTGGCTGGGATTAATATATCATTCGCCCCTCATGTTTTTACGAGACAACAACAACTTAGAATTTCTTCATCATATTCAACTTGTCAATCAACACTATCAAGTTTTCTTACAGTATTCAGACTTACCGTTATCTTTCATCATGGCCAATGTGAGCAACTGCAACCTGGCGAATTATGGCTACGACTTTGTGGTCTCTACGACCCAAGCTAGCATGAATTCGGACATGAAAGCATTTATCAGCAATGCCCCGTTAAACTTCAGCTACTATTGCTTTCTGGCGGTACGTAACAATATCGTGTCATTGTTAACGATGGCTCTGAATACGTCCGCGTCATAAAATGAAACTGATTGGCTTATCCTAGGATCCCGTGACTAATGATCCAACGGTGCCTATTGCTCTGCAGGATCTTATCAACCAGGCAGGTGGTGCCAATCCTTTCGATATTCCGGACGGAACTCCACATACAGACTCCAGAGTTCAGGCGCTCACAAAGGCCCGTTTCGCAGTTGGCATCAAGATCTGCGTTGGTCTGCCTCAAGATATACCCCCTGCAGAACTCCCCGACATCTTAGAGCTCGGAGATAGTATCAGCCAGATGACTTTCAGAATCTTCTGCACCCAATCTGCCGTCATCCAAAACACCGAAGTTGGCGATTGGTCCGCCAGTGGAAACTGGAGCGTCTGGAATCAGCCGGCGAACCAGCTATGGGCGTTCGAAACGTCGGTGAACCTTGTTGCTGCCACTGTCGATAATCAGCTTATCTCAGAGAACGTGAATCTGAGCCCTTCCCAGAAGCAACATGTTCTTAGTCAGCTGCAGAACATTTCCAGCACGGGCTTCACTCTTCAGCAGTTATTCCTTGACGTGGAGAACGCGGATGTACTGAGTGCACCCACTATTGAAGGCATGGCAGCCGGTCCCGCCCAGCAAGTGCTCTCGGGACAAGCAACTAATTTCTGGCCCATGTTCGCGAAGCAGTGCACGTACCCAGCTGTAGCGATTATCGCACAGTCCCCGGTAACACCAGACGTTCCCTCGATTCAGCTTTCATCCTTCCAACAGGTAGTCAACCCCTTCAAGAGCAGTAATGGGGGTCAGATACTTAGTCCTACGAAGGAGGAATCTGGCGTAGCAACCTTGGACTATCTTTGCATGGCGAATTGGGAAGAACCTCCAGTTGCAGAAGCCTTCACGTGGAACTGGGTGCAGCCATCAGATATTGACTCTGAGAGTGGTCTGTTGGCAATCAACCGTGCAGTTTGGGTTGAATACCTATTTAATGGGATCGTGGGACAAGCCGCGCAATTTTGCGTCCTTGCCGATCCAGTAGTGGGAGATGAACAACTGGATCCTATCAATGGCTTGTCCTGGGAAAGTTTATCGATGCCACTTACTCCAAATCAGGAGCCCCAAACTGCCTCTGTTCTCCCAGATGGAAATGTCCTGATCAACATTGAGTATACCTCAGCTGGCAATCCTGCAACGAAGTCAACCCACGGGTCCTTTTGCGGTTCAACTAAATGCGAATTGGATATCGTGCCTGCTTACACATGCAGTTTCAGTATAGTGTCTGGTCAGCTGGTTGTTACACAGCAATGCATAGTAGGGGTTACACTCGATGTTGTGGGAGCTCAAGGATACCCAGAAGAGTTTAAACAGACTCTCAATCTGATTGATACGACTATAACTGATTCCTATCAGATGTCGGCGGATCAGAGTGGTCGTTTAGAATGGATAATCGCGAAAAGCGAGTCAGTAGACAATTCGTCAAATTTTGGACAGGACTTGGTCGATTGGGCACATGCTGATGAACTTGGAGCGGTAATTAGAGTCTATTTTGACCCTTATCTCCCTACACCGTTCGAATTCACATCAACCCCTGATCTGAGTAGCCTTCAGAGCTATATCTTCCCCGGCGGAAATGTATTTACCTATAAAGACGTGAGCTTTTCACAGGCCGGGGATCTTCTCTGCACTCTCACGTATCTGGAACCAGAGGAAGCTGTCTCTCCGCCAGTAACGCCACAGGTATGACCATATGAAGCATACCTTACCATTGACCGGTCCTAACCATATCTATAGGAGGCCCCAGCTGCAGAAGTCATCAGCGCTATCCAGCCCCCGAAAGAAGATCTGACGATTTCTGCAGCTCCATCAGTCAGCATGGCGCTTTCGTCTGATATGATCCAGAGCTATGTTCCCGGACAGATCGTCAATGCTGTGAGCAATTTCGAAGCTCTTCAGACTGATGATGGCCACTCTATTCTCCTTGGACTGAGCAGTAGTAACGTGCTACAAGCTATCGTGGAGCAGAGTGGAGCGACCTCAACTGGCTGGCAACAGATGGATATTACATCTGCTGCTGTTGCTTCCAACTTTCCTAACGATCCCAGTGCCGTGGTAAAGACATTCGATGCTAACCAGAGCCCTGTGGATAATACAATCAGCATAGCCGCAGTTGTCACATCTGGAGGAACAGATAATCTGCTGTTATCTCTCGACAACCCCCAAGCATCCGCTTCCTGGGCGACGACAACAGCAACAAGCTTGACTTGGAAGCTTGTACCATTTGATGCAGCATCTGATAGCGGAAAAACGTTGGAAAGCATCGCTATAGAGAATGTCATGTTTGCTGAGGCAACTTTTAATGGCACGCAGTATATTATCGTCGACATAGACCGCTCATCAACAAGCACAGTTAAAGACATTGCTCGATACTACGTCAACCCGGCCGCCACAGAAAATTGCTGGATGTTCCACGATGTTCCGGTCGATATTCAGGCTGGCAACTACCAAAGCTGTATTGGAAGGTTTTCAGTGGACTCGTATGGAACTGATGCAGTCTTTACATCAGGGACGACTGGTACATCTGCCCAGCTTGTCTATGTGCCGCTGTCTAACCCCTTTGGCGCCGGTCCACCCCTCATTCGCACTCTTAGCCTCCCTGGTGGAGTCCAAGCAACTGCAATTGCTACCTCTAGAGCCGATGACGGGTCAACTGACTTCTTTGCCATTGGTGGCTCGACGTTGTACATGTTTGCTGCAGACAGTGCCCCTAGTGTCTCGGTCGCTACGACGCTGTTCAGCAGCAGCTTCTTTAGTGGCACCGATCAATTGAGAGCTATGACAGATGGTACTGTTACAACAATTTGGGGGAGAAATACTAGCAACCAAATCTACTATGTGTCCTGCCCAAATGGACAATTTACGACAAAGGCTGCATGGAGTACACCACTGCCCCTTGTCACGGGTATAGATCAGATATCGGCCTTTATTAACCACAGTTGTGGCAGCAATACCATATTCGCAGCTGGAGGTGAAACAATCAGAAGGCTAGAGCAGGCAACAAACACTGGTGCCAAGCTTTGGCGGCAGGAAGCCCTTGTTCTACAGCCTCAGCAGGTGACATCCAGCCCGTTATCATTCAACTCATACACCACTACCATTCAGGTCTCTGACGAACAAGGGCTACCTGCAGGCGATATATCTGTTTCAATAACGACAGCATCACGAGCTCCTGTCTATATCAATGGCGTTTACTATGTTCTCGGCTCTACAGCCACCATTGTCGTCACAGACAAGACTGGAATTGTCACAGTTGTTGAGTCGGCTCACAAAAGTATCAACGGGACGACCCTGACTGTAACCTGCTGCGGCCAAACAGACACAATCGATCCGACAGAGAAGCATTTCCAGACGATCAGCTCGCTGGGTACCGCTGATGCTTTGTCGGCCGCCACGATTCAGACCAATGTACGTGTTGGCGGTACCTTCGGCCCGTCCAAAACAGCTCCTCTTGTAGATACGTCGACACCGGCTGCCAATATCAGCAAAGCAGCGACTAGTCTATCGAGTCTTAACGGCGTTTATGGAAAGGTCAAGTCTGGTGCAAGCCCGAGCCCGGGTCCCACTGCCGATTCAATGACTACACCAGCTCCAACCTCGGTGCTTGATATTGTCAATTTCAGCATTTTGGGAGACATTGGAAACTTCTTCACAGCTGCGGCCGGAGATGTATTTCATGCTCTCAAGACGCTTGCTAGCGACGTCGTCCATGTTGTCCATATTGTTGAGCAGGCTGCTAGTGGTGTATGGCATTTCGTCGTCACTATTGCAGATCAAGCCTATCATGCTATCTTAGACACCGTCGAGGCTATCGTTGGTGCAGTTGAGTGGGTCTTTAAAGCTATTGAAACTGGCATTGAAGATATTATTCGCTTCCTTGAGTTCCTCCTGGAATGGGATGATATTACTCGCACCAAGGATATCATTCACAACCTGACGCAGCTCTGTCTCCAGGGACAGATTGACCTGCTACCAGCAGGCAAGACTGCTCTCAATACTGGAATTGCCAGTCTTGAGACCCAAGTCAACGCCTGGGCTGGTGGTGACTCCAGCTGGATGACTCAGATTGGACAAGCGATCAAGCAGCCCATATCAGCAAATGCTGCAAACCCCACCACAGGACAGACCTCAGGCTCCCAGATGCTAGCAAATCACTATAAAAATAATGCATCAAATCTTGCTATTGTAGGAACCCCTCCTGCAGATGACGACTCGGTCCAACAGCTTTTCGATGATCTTCTCACCGCGCTTGATAACGAGGGCAAGACTTTAACTGCAGCTTACTCTGAAATTGTTGAGTTATCTAAACGCTTTACCTCACAGCCTTTTGAAGATTCTCTTAAGCAGCTTGTGGGAATTGTCGCCGATGTCATGCTGTCGAGCTTTGAGAATGTGGGAGACGCCCTTCTTGATTGTCTTATCACGCTGTCTCAGAACGCTACAAGTCTTCTGAACACTAACATCCATATTCCCGTTGTGTCCGACATTTTGAATGCCCTTGGTGTTCCGCCACTATCTATTCTGGATCTATTCTGTTGGATTCCTGCTGTTGCTTTCACAATGGTGCACAAGATTGCTACTGGCAACGCCCCATTCCCTAATAACAGTGAAGTAAACTCACTCAAGAATGCCCAAAGCTGGTCTGACATCCAGGCACTCCTTGGTGTTCAGTCTGCTACTCCATCGATGGCCCAAGAGAGTGATTTCTTAGCACTTGCGGCTTCGGAAAGTTCACCTTTACCACTCAGCCAAGAGTTTCGGAAAGACCTCTATGTATTTTTACATACCATGGGAGCTTTCCAGCAGGGCATACTGACTCTTGTGAGCCTTCAGGAAGTTGGACTCCCCTCACAGGACAATCCATATAGCAAACCCAAAACAATCATCACCATCATACGCGCCGCATTTGATTTTATCGCTGAACTGGCTGTACCTCAGGACCCAATCCAAGACGAGACACTCAAGATTGTGAGCTCTGCCCAAGTAGCTACCAAATTTGTCGCCCCTCTCGTCTTGGGCAGGAACAAGAAAAGTCTAGCTGCCAGTGGCACCAGCGCCGTCTTTCCCGAGCAGGATGGTCGCGCCAGGGGAGCTATGGTCAAAGTAATAATCGGGTACTGGGGCGTGCTGGATACTGTCTTGCATTTGTTTGAACTCAGTAACGAACCTGCGAACTCGGATCAGACGGGAGCTATACTCATTGAGACAAGCAGCCTGCTTGGACAAGTAAGCGCTGTTTCATACTGCGAGGCTGTCAACGATCCAGAAGCTAAAGAGGAGGCCTTCTTGGTTATGGGCATTGTTGGAATTCTTCAATCAGGGCTGCAGGCAGCATTATGTGCAACTGTTTAAAGAAGATAGAAGCAACACTGCATCTATCTATTGACAGCAACGTTGAATCTCTTGAATCGTACGGCCAGTACCGTCTCTCCATCATTGATCGTGGCTGCTCCTAGAAGACACGACGTCACATATCAGCATTTGTGCGCCCTACCACCACATCCGGCCCTCTTAAGCCGCGAGGTAGCCTACCATTGCCTTGTGTCATGTTAATCAGGAAGCCTAACAATAGGTATCACTTTGCCAGGAAGTTAGAGTGCTTAGTGCCAATCTGTTTCTGTTTCAAGGCCAACATCAGAGTTAAGAGACCTTACTTGTTGCTGATGAAACTAAATATAGAAAAGTAAAACAGTTAGGGAGAAACAAATGAGAGCCATACGCGCACTATAAGCTGATGCATGCTTCAGGGCTCCAGAATCAGAGTCCTCTTTATGCTCCTCGACCCACTCCGCAGCCGTTTCATATTCTGGCCACGGTCTGTCCTCCTCGTCGCTCTTGCTATACTTCGCTACATATTCCTCGACAAAGCTGACTTGACCATCGTATTCCGCCGTACTCGCATTAGCCCCTCTGCTGAGTATCTTGTAGCCGCAGGCCACAACGACTTCCCCATCCCAGTCCTCGTCGTCACCTTTACAATCTTTGAGAACACCATTCCAACAGTGCAATTGAGGTAGGAATGCCCAGTAACCAGTGAATCCATTTTCCACTGTATGTTGCGGGTTTCTGAATGGAATCACGAGAGTTCTGTTCAGATTCACACTGCGTGCTGTGGCTGGATCGGCAGCATCTCGCACAATCTCTAGAAGATTTGCCTTGTCTGAGATGGTGGCATTAACAGTTGAGTTGACTATGATGCCCATTTTGTATCGATCGTTGTCGCATTGATTCATGGGAGGACCATCTTCTCGGGCTTTTTCTGTGGTACAGTTAATTTTTGCTGATACGCGGACTTGTTTTCCGGCAGCGCTGTGCCCCTTCTTATCCATGATTTCAAAGGAGTCGCAGCCGCGCTTGACCAATGACATAGATGTAGTTGGAAACAGCAAGAGGAGAGAAATTAACAACAGAAACATCGTCATCTTGATTGAGGAGAACACCTATGCTCTTCATAATTTTTCGATTCGTTTCCAGGTATCACGCAGGCCTTTAATAGTTGCCCTTGGATTGCATATGGCCCCCAAAGTGCCGTATCACAATTACCCGGAGCTCAGGATTCTATGACGTTGGCCAAGGATGAAACCGCAGCTCTAATAGGAGGGGTTACACCCAATCAATGAGCTCTACAATAACAACCAACACCGTAACACAGGATTATGGAAAGGATTATCTGGAAAGCATTGATGTGCTTACCTTTTCACCCACCGGGAAGTCTTTATAGGTCTGTATTTACAGGACGATACGTCACTCTGCATAGACTCTATTACTGTAGCTTCGGATATATCCTAGTATGTCAGCGATAAACCGCCGATTGCATGCCATCCTGTCAGAGGAGTTTACGGGCTGTCGATCCCTACTCCGTATATTTGCCTGTTTTCGGTCAAGCCATCAGTTTTCAAGTGAATAAGGAACTTCTTTATCGGTTTTTTTGAAGTATCACTGGGCTGTCAAGTCATGAAATTGTCTTGGTACCTTCTCTTACTCTTCCTATACTAGACAAGAGTAGGGCGACAGTGTCAGGGTCTCCTAAGCGCCCATTGACGTTCTGGTTTATGTCGCCTTTTGAGCTACCGTAGTGTTGATACTTCTCTAGCAAGGTGGAGTTGAACTGCGATTGAATTGAATCGAATTCTAGTGGAAGGGCATAAACAATGGCATTCTTGAAGTTGCAACGATATTTTGGAGACAGGTCCTTCCTGGGAAGACCTGGCCTCTGTATTGGGAGCTAGAAATCGATTGAGTAGCTACACATCTATCAAGTAGTTTCTATCTGATTTCAAATTAACATAGAATTGGTAGAAATTCCCCTGTGCCTATTGGAGAACATGCCAGCACTGTTTAGTATCCCTGTTGCCGGGGAAGTTTATGTATTTATTTATCGCTTACTCTCAATGAAGACATGTCATAATGCAAATTGGCGGTATTTGGTCCATGGCGGGGTGGAGATGACAAGGATCTCATCGTCAGATCAGCGCGTTGTAACGTTGCTGAGTTGTCAGTTCCGCTGCTTCGGTCGTCTCCCCATCTGGATTCAACTTTCCGAATTGCCTCAGAATCATCAAGACATATGCCACAAAATGGCAGAGACTCCAAAGGAATCGACCTCACCAAAGGCGGCCGCTGCTTCATCGCCTCCAGCTGAGGCAACCCCTGCACCTGCAGAGGAGACCTCTACTGAACCACCCACTGCAGAGAACCCCGCCGAACCTGCTGAAGATTTCCATAACCCTGATCATTGGGCCAACTTGAATGAGGGCGTAAGTGGAATCACGTTCTCTTGGCCACCCCTATTGACATCTTGTAGGATGCACCAGAAGACGACGATGCTGATTCGGCGGTCGGAGATGATGCTGCTAGCTCAACTGAGTCAATTTCTTCGAGCATCCTTCACTACCGAACCATTCATGGGAGGACGTATCACTCTGAGCGGGGAAATGCCGAGTATTGGTAAGAGAGCGCTGTCAAGGCTGAGCGCCAGAGTTGACATATACCAGGACGCCGAACGATGAGCATCATAACGAGTCCATGGATATTAAGTAAGCCAGATGTTGCCACACGTAACCTCTCAGGCTATAGGCTGACTGCCAATAGTCACCACCTCCTGTCTCTGTCGCTAGAGGGAAAACTCCATCTAGCTCCTCTAAAGGATGACATCCAGGTTCGTACACTGCCTCGGGATATTTCCAACAAATTACTCACAGGGATTGTAGAAAGTCCTAGATATCGGGACTGGGACTGGTAGGTTATGAAGACCATTTGCGGTCCATCAGCTAGCTAACTGAGAGGAACAGGTATTTGGGCTATGTGAGATGTCTTGACCTATGTAGGCCTTTGTTCTTTACTGATTTTGGCGCAGCGATTTCGCAGATGAGTATCCCAATGCCGAAGTGGTCGGAACGGACATCTCTCCCATCCAACCCGACTGGGTCCCACCAAATCTGAAGTTGTAAGAAGCCTGTGGGAGCTACTACCACAAACATGTTCTGACGAGACCAGCGAAATCGAAGACTGTACCCAAGAGTGGACCTACGACCCCAACTCGTTCGATTACGTGCACATGCGCTATATGTACGGAAGCATCAGCGACTGGTCAGCCCTGTTCAAAGAGGCATTCCGCGTTTGTAAGCCCGGCGGTTGGGTTGAAAGCTACGAAGCCTCCCCTAGAATGGAAAGCGACGATGGCACTGTAACTGAAACTTGTGCTATAAATGAATGGGGCAAGTTTTTTATCGAAGGCGGCAAAAAGCTTAACCGCACTTTTGAGATCATTGATAAGGATCTACAGCAGAAGGGGATGGAGGAAGCAGGCTTTGTTGACGTCAAAGTTTGGGACTTCAAGGTATGCTGCATCACTCTTTTCTTCGTATTAGGGACTGACTTGGATTGATATAGGCACCTATTGGAGGATGGCCTCAAGACCCTCGACTGAAGCAAATTGGACAGTTTGCTCAGGCTGCGCTTGAACAGGACTATGAGGGCTATGTTCTGTATATGGCCAATATGGTTCTTGGTTGGACTAAGGAGGAAGTTTCTGTGTACTGTGCTCAATTGCGACGCGAGATTCGATCTGGAAAGTTTCATCCTTTCTATCGTCAGAGGGTTGTTTATGCAAGGAAGCCTGAATAATGTCGCGAATGGCAACGTTTCTACTTCCATCAAGGACATGTATCATCAATTGAGAACTTGGTAATTACATTGCGCATCGCTGCAGCTGATATTCTAGTGTCTGCGGGAAGGATCCAATCTTCGTTGTCACAGCATGTATATTCTTTTGGCTCTGAATTGTCAATGAAATATCACAACATGATATCACATCATGATGCAACGACTTTCACATGCGCAAATTGTTCTGCAATTCACAAGCTTCCACAGGATTGCATCAACCTCGGGACCTGTGACAGTCTTGGCGTGCGTGTTCTTATAATGAAAGCAACCGACATTCGTGGCCAGATCAAGTCGCGAGCTTGATCATATGACTTGGTGTTGTCTGCTGCTTCGGCCAACCCTATAGCGCTTCCTTTTTTATTACAGTGGATCTGACATTTTTTGTCGTGTTGGGGAACCTCAACAAAACGAAAAAGCACGAGCCTTTGAGTCAGGAGAGAAATAACATACCCTAGACTCCGCTGTCACATGGTATTCAGGCTCAAAACGATACACAGCCATCACAAGCTTGGCAGGGTCCAAATACGTGTTCCTCACTGACTCCACGTGGTGATGTTGCCTCGTAAGGTAGTAAAGGCGAAGAACTGCCAGACCAGACCAGACCAGACCAGACTGGCGGTGCGTGCATGACATGACAAGGAATCACTCGTCTTGGGGATTACGACGGCAAAGAAAAGACCACTATTTCCAATTACGGTAATAAGTGGAATGATCGCCAAGATTACGCCCCAGGTACAGGCCCGATACCGCGGGCTGACACTTGTTACAGAAGGCGGTGACAGAATCTTACGGCAGAATTGATCTAATTTTATTCCCTTTTTCAGGTGTTGAGTGCCGATGAGCGGTGGTCTAGTGATTGAGAGCAGGTGATACTGGACTTAAGCTTAAGTTAATCATCAGATGTAGTAATCGCGAGACTCTATACTTGGCCGAGCCCTGAAGCCACTGAGTCACTGATGAACCGCGGCTTGGATCGGCGAAATTGAACCTCTGAAGCCACTGAATCGAATCAATCAATCACAAGGCAAGGATTGTCACTGCGTCATATCGCCATAATCACTACCGACAAGGGTGCGTGCGTGGATCCTGCTGACCTAATACTGGTACCTCTCCGCTCACCTCACCCCTTTTCCCCTTTCAGCTCACCTCGACTTTTTCCCACGATATCAATAAATTTCCCAAGCTTCGCACTACGCGCTGCCACCAACACCCCCCAACTCATTGCATAAAAATAAAATAAAAGTAACATCATACGATTACATCATGCGTCAACCCATATCGACACAACCAGTCACCAATGGTGATGCAGAGGAATGGTGTATGTATCCCCAGAAATACTGCTAATAGTTGAAGATTGTACTAAGATTGTTAGATCTTCCCGACAAAATGCTCGCACGTGCGTTGAACCCACGCGTAAAATAGCTGTGTACTAACAACGGTTCTTCAGGACATCCTAGTAAGCCTCATATTGGCAGTGAGTTAATATCCCAATCTGGAAATACTTACCGTGCTTACAATAACTAGGCTTGGAGGAGTACCAGCAGATGCATCAGCTCTCCATCAGGGAACCCGAAGCTTTCTGGGGTAATTTGGCTCGTGAGCTTCTTACATGGGACCACGACTTTCACACCGTCAAGAGCGGCTCGCTAGTCGAGGGTAATCCAGCTTGGTTCCTTGGCGGAAAACTCAATGCTTCGTTCAACTGCGTTGACCGCCATGCGCTCAAGGACCCCAACAGGGTTGCCATCATCCACGAGACTGACGATGGAAACGGTGGTCGCTCTATCACATATGGTGAGCTGCTCAAGCAAGTCAGCAAAGTCTCCTGGGCTCTCAAGGATCTCGGTGTGCGAAAGGGCGACACGGTCGCTATCTACATGCCCATGATTCCTGAAGCTCTTGTCGCCATCCTTGCTTGCACCCGTATCGGCGCTATTCACTCCGTTGTCTTTGCTGGTTTCTCAGCTGGATCCCTCCGAGATCGCATCGTCAACGCCAAGAGCAAAGTCGTCATCACTGCTGATGAGAGTCAGCGCGGCGGTCGAACAATTGGAATCAAGAAGATTGTTGATGAAGCGCTGAGCCCGCTCGAGGGTGTTCAGACCCTTGTTTTCAAGAGAACTGGTGCCAAGGTTGCGTGGACCGAGGGGCGAGATCATTGGTGGCATGAACAAACTGCCAAGTGGCCCAGCTATATCCCTCCTGAGGCCATGGACGCCGAGGATCCTTTGTTTTTGCTGTATACCTCTGGATCAACGGGTAAGCCAAAGGGTATTTTGCATACCACTGGTGGTTTTCTAGTTGGAGCTGCTGCGACGGGAAAGTATGTATTTGACATTCACGAGAACGATCGATATTTCTGCGCTGGCGACGTTGGTTGGATCACGGGTCACACCTATGTTGTCTACGCTCCGCTCCTTTTGGGTGTCTCTACTGTTGTTTTTGAGGGAACACCGACATTCCCTGATGCTTCTCGTTTCTGGGATATCATTGCGAACCATCAGATCACCCACTTTTATGTGGCTCCTACTGCTCTTCGCTTGTTGAAGAGAGCTGGATCTGATCCTGTCAACCATGACACCAGCAGTCTGCGTGTTCTGGGTTCAGTTGGTGAGCCCATCGCTCCTGAGATTTGGAAGTGGTACTACGATGTCATTGGAAAGGGAGAATGTCATATCGTTGATGTAAGTTGATCTTGCAGGGTCTTTGATGGACGGAACTGACTGGAATAGACATACTGGCAAACCGAGACTGGCTCTCACGCCGTCACTCCTCTCGCTGGTATCACACCCACCAAGCCTGGATCTGCTTGCCTGCCATTCTTCGGTATTGACACAGTCTTGATCGATCCTGTTTCTGGCGCTGAGATCCACGGTAACGGAGTCGAAGGCGTTCTTGCTTTCAAGACCTCATGGCCTAGCATGGCCCGAACTGTCTACGGTGATCACCAGCGATTCGAGGAGACATACCTCAAGGTCTACCCCGGATACTACGTAAGTATTCCACCAAGCTGAATCAATTGAGCAATTACTGATAATTCTGTAGTTCACTGGTGATGGAGCTGCTCGCGACCAAGACGGCTTCTACTGGATCCGCGGCCGCGTCGACGACGTAATCAACGTAAGCGGCCACCGCCTCTCAACCGCCGAAATCGAAGCTGCAATGGTCGAGCACGCCGCGGTCGCTGAATCCGCCGTCGTAGGCGTCTCCGACGAAGTAACAGGCCAATCCGTCATCGCCTTCGTCTGCCTCAAAGAAGCATTCCGCACTTCCGAGGAGGAAGTCCATGCCGAGCTCAGACTGCAGGTCCGCAACAACATTGGACCCTTTGCTGCGCCTAAGAAGATTTTCATGGTAGTTGATCTGCCCAAGACTCGGTCGGGTAAGATCATGCGTCGTGTTTTGAGAAAGGTTGTTATGGGGGAGCAGGATCAGCTGGGGGATATCACAACGCTTTCGGATCCTAGCGTTGTCGAGAAGATTATTGGTGTTGTGCATAAGAGCGGTTAATGGGCGGTGATAAAATGGGGAAGGGATTGTGGTTAAAATGTTTCTTGGATGGGTCATGATTAGAGTATTTCTCTCAACCCACTGTCTTTATAACTTTTATAATAATTCAAGATAATTGGCTTGCAATTATCCAATCCGCTGTATCATCTGTCTCAATATCCTCGTCCAAGTCAAGAGTATACCCAGAGAAGTACCTGCCCACATCCAAAGCATGATCGTAACAAGTGACCAGTAGTTTAAATACTGGAGACCGCCCCTGATGTGCAAGCTGCACAAGTTTCTTCACTGCCATCTCGGTTTCTTCCCCAAGCCTGGAAGTCTCATAGACCGAGATCTCATCGATAATGCAGAGGACAACACCACCCTGCGGTATTTGGTCCACAACGCGCTTGGACACGGTGCAGAGGGAATGAAGTTCTAAGCGTTCCAGCTTTCGCCATTTAGAATCAGAGATGAAGGAAAGATCAACCGCTAGACCCTTGTCCGTCATTTGACAGATTAGCTGGCCTAGGATACTTACCATCATGCCAACTGCTGATGCAAGAGGGTCATTGGGGTGTGAAGGTTGATGTTCAGAACAGAAATACTTGAGAATGAAGACAGGAGCAGACTCAGTGAGACCCGTGTTTGACATCCGTGCCAGATCTGCCATAACAACACTGAAAGGGGATACACCCTCTTTGGCAGAAAGATCTCCGCGACCGTTGACGAGTAGGCGCGTTGAGGTCTGAGTTTCCCTCATAAAGGTTTGGAATCTGTCGTGGCGGAGCATGGCCGCTACTCTCGCCCTTTCGTTCTCGCTTACTTGGTAGTTAAACGAAAGGATAGACGAAATGTCCCGGGCCAAGGTTTCTGGGTTGTAGCTGAGGCACCGGAGAAGTCGTTGTCTTGCATGCTCTATAACTGCTTGAGATAGGGTTGACTGTTGTGAAGGGCTTTGTAGAATGGTAGGAGTTGTGCTTCGACTAATGTCTTGGTCTTGCCAGGATAAACGATCCGCGTTTAGGAGGTCGTAGCTGGAGACTTTAAGTCGGCTGGGGTCGCTGTCCGGAGCAGAATTTCCTGAACTCAGGTTAATCCAGCAGACATTCATAGACAGCCGAGCCTATCATGAAGCGTTGCTCATGGGTAGACGTACCTAAATCAGACGCCTGGAACCTGGGATTCGTCAACAAAAATTCCATCAGTCGGTGAAAGACTATCTGCGTCTGTTCAGTCTTCTCATAGACCTTCATGACCATACGTGCTTGACATTGCGACGCCTCGTCATTCACAGCCTGAGCACACGTCTTGATGGCCTCAACACTTTGGAACAGCTGTTCCTTGTATGAACCCTGCTGGATAAGACTGCCGATGAACTTCTCTACAGACTGTCAGTGACAGACAGCCGGAATTGCTGTGATGACCTACTTGGCTTGCCATCAAGGAAGAACTGCATGACCTGGCGGAGCAGCGTAAGGATGGCTCGGAAAAGCTCGATTGTGCGCTGTTCGAGGAACTGATCGCGCATTTGTCTGTACATGTCGACGTATCGCTTTGCATGCTCCATGATCATTGGTATCTCTGATATTGCTTCATAAACGCTCTCCTCGACCTTGGTGTACCTCCCAGCAGCCTATCTAGCGTTAGTAAGATCTCGGGCGAGACAAATAACTTACCCCAATGATGATCTTGAACGCTCCGCAGATACTAAAGAGATTGTTAGTAATCTTTAGAATGCTACATACTCCGGGATGTACCTTGACCCATAATCGCCCGTGGGCAGAAGCCCCAACCACCTTTCAAGAGCTTCCGAGTGCCGTCCAACTTTATCAACAAAGACCATGACCTTGCTTTGCTTGTTTGGTCTGCTCCTCCATAGTTGAGCAGTTTTCTCAACTTCTCCCAAGACTACTTTCCAATTGCACTGGCGTAGGTCGACCTTGGTATTGTACTTCTGACCTGCTTTATCTTGATCGAGCTTCTTCTGGACTTGCTCCATCACTGCGAAGAGAGATTCTATCTCCTCCTGTATATCCTTCCACTTGGTTGCACTGCCATTGGTGACGTTAGCAGAGTTTAACGTCAGTATGTGATGTCTTACCTCTTCTCCTGCTCCCGACGAGCCTCGTCCAAAGATACAAAGCCATTTGCACGTTCACTGAACACAGGCAGCGGCTGGTCTGGTAGAGCAATATTGTTTTCGATGTATCTGGCCGCTTCGTTTGGTGGATGTCGATCGCGGGCGCTTAAAAACAATTCTCTCTGGAGGTCTTGCATCGTGCTTGGTGTTCCAGATTAAAGCGAGGAATACAAGAAAGGATGACGAGTCTATTACGTCCTACCATATAAGCCCGCTGCGTCGGACTTGATTGTCAGAAGCTAGAAGTGGTAATCACTGCGAGAGCCTGACCGGGACGCCGGCGGCTGACTGCATGAGTAACTATTTGCGAACCAATAAGTCGCGCTCTCGAAGCGCCCAATAATCTTGGCTGCCTAGGATTCATGCTGTACGTATTGAAAATGGTGGTTGTGTATTGATTGTGGCTGGCTGACGTTTTGAACTGAGGGTTGGCTGTGATGTACGAGGTGAATGCCTGATTAGGCATGTTCT
This sequence comes from Fusarium brevicatenulatum, assembly GCA_013363135.1. Lineage (NCBI taxonomy): Eukaryota > Fungi > Ascomycota > Sordariomycetes > Hypocreales > Nectriaceae > Fusarium > Fusarium brevicatenulatum. Next base: position 34,908 of record JABEEJ010000007.1, on the reverse strand, counting down.
GCGAAGTGTGACCTACAACCGGAAAGAATCTGTTTAAATATCTCTCTATATTGACCCCGCACTCAAATCGCGACTAATTTGAAGCTTGTATTGATTAACTCGCCAATATCCCGTACTCATTCCCTAGCAACAGAGGGCTTAGCCCCCATCTTTGATATCGCTATGCCACCAGAAGTTGCTCAAGCAATCCAGACGAGCACTCTCCACGACCCAGATCCAGTTCTGAAAGGGAAGAAAACTATGGATGCCCCGACTACACAACCCCAACAACTAGATCATCCAGAGCAAGAAAAGACAGAAAAGGGATCTGAAGTCGACGACCCCCTCCAGGAAGCCTTAATTCGCCTGGCCGAGATAAATGAGCTGTTCACTACTGAAAGGATTTATGAGAATACCCAAGATGTCGAGCATGCCGCTGAAAAGTCCATGTATAGCAGTCTCTGCAAGGAATTGCTTGGCAGAAATCGACGGCTGGGACAGCTCACCATGCGATCACAGCAAGCAGCCATGCACCACAACTTTACAACTATGAGGATCGAGGAGCTTGAGAAAGAGGTTAAGGATTTGAAAAACAGAGTTTACGAACTGGGGGACGACCACGATTTCAAGAAACCGAAGGACAAGCTTCCCATCCATCTGCACGAGCTGAAGAGATCCAATCCTTATGAGTTTGCACTCAACCACGACCTTGTCGTTCGTCCAATAGCTCAGCAACCAGCTTTGGAGGTTAGATTGTCAGAAGCAGTGGTTACTAAACTGACCACGGATGAGAAGGCTTTACATAATAGGGATCATGACTCTAACATCACCCCCGAAGCCCTGATTGAGTTTAATCCGGAGAGGCTCAGAATAAGATCTCGTCCGCTCATGTCCCACCTTGAGAAGTTGACAGCGACTCAGGTGCTTTCTAGAGTGCCAGAAAACGATGTAGATGGGGACAAAGTCTACAACGGCATGGCGTTTCTACGGCCGTTTAAATTCTTCATCAAACATGCAGCTGCGATTAGGAACAGCGTGGGTGAGATAGAAGCTAAAGTCAAAGAGGAAGAGAAGGAAGACTCTGAGAAAAGTTCGGTGAAGAAGATGGATGAGAAAAAAGAGTACAATTTAAACCAGCGACAGTTCGCCGCCAAAGACCTACTGGAGGATCTCAAATTGTTGGTTACATTTCTCGACACAGATCTCCGACCAACCTTTGATCTTAGGCAACAAATCAGAGATGTAACGGCTATCGAGATCGAGTACGCTGATCTGAGACATTTGTTTGAGCGAGGAGATCTTGTTATTGCTAAAGAAAATCCATCTTATGCCAGAATGGTTGTCAATGTGGCTGGTGGACGAGAACCTCTAGTCCACAAGGTTGAAAAGGGGGGCGAAGAAAACCCAATTCCAGTCAATGGCTTTGCTATTGATTGCATTAGCTTGGGATGTAATGGTTCGTCCTTTGTCCCGAATCTGGAACGATTCTCCATCAGAAAGTTCCACGGTCGACAGCCCATCTCGTCATTGCTCCTTTATCCCCTCAAGTTTGACCCGGATGCAGACACTCTTCGGGATAGGTTCCTAGAAGGCGGCAGGAACTTTTCGCAAGTCGCAAGTAGCCCTTTCTGCCACAAGAGAGCTGCAGGAAGAACAGTTGATGAACCGTCAATAAAGCTGGACGCCGAAGTCGTTGTCGATATGACGCTTGCAATGAACACGAGGCCTGAATGGCGGCTTGATTCTAGCATTACAAGGGATGACTTTACAAGAAATGATAGCAGAGAAGTATTTGAACGGTCTTGGTGTACGCATACCTCTGAGTACCGTTATACATGTTGTGGAAGCGATGTTATCTTCAACGACTTGGAACTGGAAGATTTCGATGCCCAAGAATTCTTGAAGAAGAAGGGCTATATCCTACAACCACTTACATTGGAAGATCTTACAGATGAGCATCTCATGATCATGAGGCCATATGTTCATGCGTTTGTTTTGCGCTCTAGGCAATGGGTGACAATAAAGTCTGAAGATCTGCAAGAAGTCATCTTCCGAAACAGCTTCGATGATCTGGCTTTACCGGATAACCACAAAACAACTGTCCAAGCATTAGTTACGACCCATGAGAAGGGGAGGTCGCCACTATCCTCCAGTCCTGGAAAGCCAAGCATCGGATCTGTGCTAGATCTCGTGCAGGGAAAGGGTAGTGGGCTTGTCATTTTGCTACATGGACCACCCGGGGTTGGAAAGACGTCGACGGCGGAATGCGTCGCTGACGATACAAAACGGCCTCTGTTTCCTATTACTTGCGGTGACATTGGAGAAACTGCTGCTGATGTTGAGCATAACCTCCAAAACCACTTCCAATTGGCTCACAAATGGGGTTGTGTCCTACTTCTCGATGAAGCCGATATATTCCTCGCCAAACGCACCCGCAGCGACTTGCGCCATAATGCTGTCACAAGTGTATTCCTTCGAAGCTTGGAGTATTACGCTGGAATCCTCTTTTTGACGACAAATCGCGTTGGTGTTATTGATCCAGCATTCAGGTCCAGGATTCAAATGTCTTTGTTTTATCCCCCGTTGAGCCTGGACGTTACGTGCAAGTTGTACGAGAAGTTTATTAGAAGAGCCAAGACAGAGCAGATGAACCAGGGGTACTATGCTTTTAAGATCAAGGAGAAAGAGATTCTCAAGTTCGGGAAGAAGCATTTTCGGACTTTGGAGAAAAATGGCTACGAGACGTGGAATGGACGGTAAGTACTTCATTCATATCTTGTATTCATCGGCTAACCGTCACAGCCAAATCCGGAACGCATTCCAAACAGCCATCGCCCTAGCCGAGCATCAAAGCATGACCCAATCCCCAGGGGATCCTCAGCCGACAGTAGGCAAAGAACAATTTGAAGCAGTAGCGCGAGGATTCATGCAATTTGACGAATATCTCAGCAAAACACTTGGATCTACAGATGCAGACATGGCAAAGAGAGAAGGTTGGCGCAACGACGGGTACATGATGGGAGCAGGCACCCCAGCCGTCCCTGTGGTTCCGATGGCTATGCCTCAATCAGCTCGTCGCGTTCAGAGGCAAGCAGCTACTATGAAATACGACAGTGGCGATGATAGCGACTCTGAGACAGACAGTGATGAGGACTCTGATATAGATGCCAAAGAGGCGAGGGTGGGGAAGAGTGGTTCTGCGGATAAGGGGGATTCTGAAACGGAAAGAGATGAGTTTTATGAGTATATGAAGTGGAAAAAGAAAAGGTCAGAGCATAAGTAATACATATTTGTAGGAGTCAAATAGAAGATGATGCCATATATTCAATTAAACTTACATTTCTACTCTCAAGGCTGGGTCTACTGCTTGCTTGTGCCAGATCTCGAACAGTGCTGGATTATCACTCTCTGGGTTATTGACGTCTATATGAGACTCTTGTTATCAAGCCACGGACTAACAATAAAATCCAAACCCTCCCTCAACCAAGGCTCACCAATGGTCGCTTTAAAGTCAAAACCATGGTCTCCTGGCCTGACAGCCAGATGAATCTGAGTACTTGGGTCAAACCGCTGCAGGCAATCTACCAGCTTCCGCGTGCCATCAACAGGCACTGCGGTATCTCCCTCGCCGTGGAGCAGAAATAGAGGCGGAAACAAAGACCTTTCGTAATTCGAGGAAGTGAAGGCCATCTTCTTGATTCTCTCAAGGATGAACAAGTCGGGGTCTTCGCCGAGGAGATCCAGATAGCGCCCGTTGTGCACAACTGCCATTGCCGAATCAAGTCTCGAGGGTGGATCTGCCTCGGTGATTGCAGGCTTCATAACAGTGGCGGAGAGGAATTTGTTGACATCTTCGTTGGGATAATTTGGTACACCAACAATTGATTTGGCGTAGGACTCTGTGAAGTGAGCCGCTTTCATGTCGACCATTGGGTAGAGGGCTATAATTGCCTTGGGTCTCACAAAACCTGACAGAACAGACTGTAGAGCCAGATATCCGCCTGCAGCCAGATGATTCAGTCAGTGAATGATGCATGGCATGGGTTTAGATGGTTCGAGCTTACCAGCACTTTCGCCAACGACAAGCGTTCTGATGAGGTCTAATTGAAGCCTTTGTTGCCCAATTGCTGCGAGATGGCGCGAAGGACCCCCAGAGTGCACCCAATTCCAGAAGTTGCCCATGTCTTGAATGATATCCCGGCCCTTGACCTCAGGAAGAAGCCTGTAGTTGGGACTGATGATGACGGCATCTTGCTCTTCTGCAAAGTCGAGAACCCATTTGGAGAACCAAGCTGGAAACAAACTGGAACCGGTGATCTGATAAAAAGTCAGCTTATTGTTTAATGCTAAAATATCGTTTGCATACCAGAAAGCCGCCGTGGATTCTCACGATGACTGGCGGGTTCTGACTTTTGAGGCGACGAGGAATCAATATATCGGCACCGATCTGAATACCTGCAGACTCATAGTATGTTCGAGTGATAATAAAGGGATCAAAGATGTCGCTTTTGACACTGTGCAGGACATCGATGAGGGCGTTGAACTGAGCGTCGCGCTCTTCAGACTGAGAGGCCATGATGCCAATGTGCGGACCACGATCCAGCCACAAGTTCACGGGCAGTTCCTCCGCCTTGGCTATGTAGGTAATATGAGAAGAGAGTGAAAGTGGGAAACGGCGCTTGTCTCTCTCTCCAAGTGCTGTTTAGGGTAATAGCTAAGTGCTAAATTAGGTTAGTTTAAGAGATGCCCAGCACTTACTGCAACCCCGTTTAGTAACTATTATATAAAGCATAAATTAATCACAATGAGCATTCTGGCGTCAATTGAAAGGCCTTGTTTTCTTCAATTGGAGGTGGCAGTCGGTCTGACAATATCAAGCTACCGAAATCGCGCAATTGGCTGAATCTCCAATCAGATATGGCTGGGCTGCTCATGAGTCACAGCCCAGTATATGGAAGTAAGCTGTCATTAACGTTGTCGTCTCCGCAAAACAAAAAGCCACTTTACAGCTTTTCCAATTCCCTGCAGAATCTCCTTGCAACACAGCGCTTGCAACACTACCCCTCTGGCGGATGTATGGGGCTTAGCAGACCACTTGGTTCCCTCAGACCAGATTGAGTCGTAACAAGAGTCTGCGGTATTTAGCTCCTGATATCTGCCTTCCGATTGATGCATTCGTGCAAGCGCTTCTGAACACTCATTACTGCAAGTCTGATTGTTCTGGTATGGACGATACGGGAAGGCATAGAGGTGCAGAACGGACACGAATACCATCTCGATACATAGAAGTGTATTGGGGATACCAACCGCCCAAGATGGGTAGGAGATGTATGCGGTAGGCTTTACAGGTCCACCTGGCTTGGTGATGAAACTGAAGATGAACTGCAAGAGACAAATAATCAGTACTGTTTTGCTGCGCAGGGCTACACATTCTAGAGGAAATGTGTGAAACATACTGATTGTATGTAGAGCACCATAATAACTAGCTTGATGGCTAGAAACTTCAACATGGGTTGATGCTTAGCGATTCGGTCATGGACCTCCTTGTAAAACTGTAGCAGGCACGCCATAGCCGAAACCAAGGATATAATCTCAATCACCATCACCTATAGGCTTTAGTATTATAAGTCAACAAGTCCAAGAGCTCTTACCCAGATCTTGGCGTGGGAAGCACTGTTTGACTCTTCGCAATACACATCCGCAGCTTCAGTGATGCATTTGACCAGCGCTCCAAGAAACTTGACAACGCAAAACTGCAACACACCAACACAGATAGTCTAGGCAGAGAGCGATTAATATGTTTACCAAAGGCAGTAGCTGCATACAAAGTAACATGCAAGACTCACGTTGAACCATCTATGGCCATTGGAAGCCTTCCCTGTCCTATTGCCAAAACAGTAGGCAATGAGACGAATAGGGGGTATCCAGGGCTTAGGCTGAAGTTCTGCAAGGTCAGCCTGCAAGGTAGCCTGGTTGACGTGCAGAAGATGACAAAGGAGTAGGAAGAAGGCGGCAATGACAAGCGATTCGTAGAACTCGTAGGTGGTCGCGATGTACACGTGCTGACGGTAGAAGATTATGCTACAGACGCATGCGATGGAATACACAGGCACCATGAACAGTATTCGGATCACTCTGAAAGTGGTGGCAAGTCAGTAACGGCCAAGCAATCTGTGATGCACCAGAACCCACTGTCTCTGCTGTGAAGGCTTGGTAAAACTTTGTGCATGCTTGTATATCAGGTAAGCCGAGACAAGACATGCCACGAGACAAGATAAAACAGCCACAAGAATTAAAAGGCCATGAGTTGTTAGCCCGATGCTCAAGTCCTTTTCATCGACTAAAAGAAGTTAGGGGGCCGACCTCACGCCATGGTGGATTAAGACACACTATCAACATCGAGAGGATGCTCGTTGCATTTCGCCATGTTCAGATGAACTTGCTTAATGTTTGATTGGGAGAAAATTGGCCTGATAGGTCGTAGATGTGGGTAATAAGACTATTTGGTTGTTGTATGTCTGAAATGTTGAAATGCTGTTGGGCTAAGCTTATATAGCGATGTTAACATAGCTGGGCTACACATTAATGAATCTAAACAAATACTTGAAACGCCCGCTGTGCTCTGACATGCACTGCCCCGCGGCAAACTGCAGTCTTACGGCAGTTAAACCTGTGTTATAATTTCTTTGACAAAATCTGCGACCTGCTTTGTTGTCTGCGATAACTTTCGTCACATCCGCAGGGTACTGGTAACTTTCATTTGCCTAATGCCTTGCAGCACAGCCCAAGCTCCATCTGGCGGGGAAAGTTGATTGGTTCTGAATACGAGACCCTTGTCTTTAGTGGAAACACGATCCTGCTGCACTGGGGTTTTGTGAGGTTGTATCTCGGATTTACTATATAAGTATGTCTAAAGCAATCGACACAAAAATGCCGATCATGACGTATATGACGGGACTCGGAGATATTTCCTGCGAGGCTTGTAGACCATTCAGCTTTGTTTGGATCATCAGTTGATGAGATTTGGAAGCCACTAGCGTACCGGGCATTTCTAAATGCCGACGAGTAACGGCAATAACCAAGTAACGACACCACGCTATGTCGAAGCTTCGTATAGACTCAACTGTGATTGGTGACAATTCTACGTGTCAACCTTCCTCAGCAAGTAAACCATCTGTAACTCGTCACTTTCAGATATTTTCCAAGAATCTACATTAATGTCTCAAGGTATAAGAGAAACGTTGTTCGTCGCCTTTCACACAGTCCATCCACAACTATCGACTCCTACATCCACTTTCCTCTTTAAAACTTCGAACAGAAACATGCTTCCTCGTATCTTTGTCGTGCTTGCATCGCTAGCAGCATCTGTTGCCCCAGCCAAGACGAAACCAAACATCATCTTAGTCTTGGTGGATGATCAAGATGTGCATATGGAATCTCTCAAGCACATGCCACTGCTTAAGAAGCAGATGGCAGACTAGGGAACTCTGTATACAAGACATTATTGGTACGTCGTGAAGAACGTGTTCTAGCACTTAAACTGACATAAGACTAGTACCACGGCTATTTGTTGCCCAGCTCGTGTGAGCATTCTCACCGGCAGACTTTCGCACAATTCCAATGTTACCGACGTAGTTGCACCGTATGGTAAGTCGTTCCCTCCTAAGTCACAAGTGTTCCTCAATGATAACGGGAAGTAGGTGGATATCCCAAGTTCATTAGTGAGGGATTGAATAGCAACTACTTGCCCGTCTGGCTCCAAGAAGCGGGCTACAATACCTACTATTCCGGCAAGCTTTTTAACGCGCACACTGTTGAAAACTACGATAAGCCTCATGCTGCCGGCTGGACCTCCTCTGATTTCCTTCTCGACCCTTTTACGTATAGCTACTACAACGCTACGTGGCAAAAGGACCAGGACGCTCCCGTTAGTCGTGAGGGAACTTACAACACTGATGACCTGTCCGATAAGACCATCAACTACATTCGGGAGGCACATGCTGCTGGTAAGCCATTCTTCATCGGTAGTGCCCCCATTGCCCCCCATAGCGAAGCCGTCCCGCGCCCGGATACATACAACGGGAGCATCTCTCCAACAGACCCCAGCATTCAACCTCTTATCCTGCCCCCGAAGCCTGCTAAGCGCCACGTCGCCATGTTCCGCGATCTAAAGGTCCCCAGGACGCCCAACTTCAACCCAAAAGAGGTAAGAGAGACCACGATCCCATTAGTCATAAGTGCTAACATGAAGACAAGCCGAGTGGTGTCAGCTGGGTAGCACAACGCCCTCGCCTGAACCAGACTCATGTAGACTACGGCGACGATTTCTTTCGTTTGCGTCTGGAGTCTCTGCAGGCTGTTGATGAAATGGTCGACAGAATTGTCAAAGAGCTCGAGTCTCTCGACATTATGGATAACACCTATATCATCTACACTAGTGACAATGGCTATCACATCAGCCAGCATCGCCTCCCGCCTGGAAGGACGTGTGGATTCGAGGAAAATATTAATGTTCCGCTTCTTATTCGTGGGCCAGGAGTTCCCAAGGGGGTAGTCAGTGATGCCATGACAAGCCATACCGATCTTGCACCGTCCATCTTTCGCATGGCGGGGATCAAGCCACGGCCTGAGTTTTATGGTCTTGCTGTCCCACTTACTGACCGTGAACTTGAGCGAGCCACTCAAAGCCGTGCTGAACACATTGGTATTGAGTTCTGGGGTCTGGCAGTCGATGAGGGAATCGATAGTAAGTCAAAGCCGAAGGATTGGCCTTTCTTTCCCCTTGATTCGGAAGAAATGTTAACAAGTTTCTGATACCGGCGTGGTTATGAGTGATTTGAACACGTACAAGGGAATCCGTTTGCACAGCAAAGACTACAACCTTTATTACGCGGTCCATTGCACGAACGAGCATGAACCTTTTCCCACATGACAGTAGGCATCCTTTGTCTGTTTCCACTGAGGTACTGGCACTAGCTATAACGCTGCAGGTCGACCCGTATCAAATCAACAATCTTCTCCCTTCTGGCAAGAACAGCACTGGTATGCCAATTGAATCATACGCCGACTCCAACGTCAAGATCAACAAGAAGCCGCTCCTTAGTATTGTGAGCCGTCTAGATGCCCTCATGATGGTCATGAAGAGCTGCAAGGGTGAGACTTGTATCAAGCCATGGAAGGTTCTTCATCCGGATGGTGATGTCAACTCCTTGAAGGATGCATTGAACAACAAGTATGACAGTTTCTACCTCCAGGCTGCAGAGAAGAATCCTGTCAGCTTTGGTATGTGTATGCCAGGCTACGTTGTAACTGCTGAGGGTCCTCAGGATCCCTCCACTTATCAAGGCTACTGATTGAAGATTAGATACAGTCAGATGGGGACTAGGCCGAGACGAGAGATTCATGTATCATTGCCCTTCTATTCAATCATTTTGGGAACTCCCTTTTGGTGTTTCTCTATTCTTTATATCAGCTTATAGGAATAAGTTAGTTCCTAAACTTGCTCAATACATGAGCGTGTATCTTCCAACTTGCGAGGCTCGAAAGACTTATCAACTCACTTAACAAGAAGCTCAGTGACAAACATGTTAGGGTTAAGCTTTAGGCTGGGAACACAGGTGATGTCAGTGATAAATATCGTTTTGTCATTGTGGCTGGGAGCGTGTTGAATGTTTTGCACCCAAAAGATTAGGCAGAGGTTGTATACTGATTTGGGGTCGGAGGCCTGCCCGACGAAAAAATGCATAACGTAACATCATATAGTAGCCTAGAGACGGGCGGTGAATCTACCCAAGATGTTTGAGAGTCGGCCAGGAGGAAAAGAGAGAAATCCGGAACAGGGGTAGCTGCACGCAGTCGGCTAAACTAGCTCAATGACCTGCCAGGCCTGTTAAAAGCTTACTTGTGCGAGCTAAGAAGAGCAAGGGTCTCGTATTGTCGACCAATTAGAAAGCGGCTGAGACAGAACACACTCGCATCGGAGGGGGGCGCAGTGAATAGCTTCTATGGATCCCCTGCTCGTTTCAGTCCTGTTAAATCACAGAGTAGGGGAGCGATTGCAATACCGCGCAAGATGATTAGAACCCGCTACAACGAAGCTACCGAGACATCCGATTGTTGGCAAGGTGCTCTTGAGCCTCAGAACCTCTCACGAGGTCAACCAATCAAAGGGCTGTCGATACGGCGAAGCCCACTATCGGTATACACAAACAGACCGACCCGACTTCAGCTTCACATTCCGTTGTTAGAGACACGCGTCTCGTTTGCAAATCTAAGCGGTTAATCCATTGATACCTGGTATTCTTATGACATCAGTATGCCTAGAACTTCAATGGGCTGGCTACTTATAGTCAAGAGCATGCCGAAATCATGAGAAAAAGAGGGTTCTTGTAACTATTGGTAACTCCAAGTATGAGCTCCAGAGTCTATTATTTGCTGTTACCCTTTAATTACTAAAGACTGAACCTCAAAATGGTGAACTATTATCGCTACGAACCCTCGCTTCCCATATCGATTATTTTTATCGTCATTTTCGCACTCTCATCCGCCCTCCACCTCTTTCAAATCATCAAGACAAGGACATGGTTCTTCCTACCATTCTTAGTTGGATCCATCTGTACGTTTTCCTCTCAACCACCCACCGGTGCCAACATCTAACGGAGACTGCTCACAGTTGAAGCCGTCGGCTTCGTCGGCCGTGCAATTGCCGCTGAACAAGCACCGGACTATACGTTCGGCCCTTATGTCATGCAGAATTTGCTCCTACTTCTCGGACCAACTTGCTATGCCGCATCGATTTACATGATACTGGGCCGCTATATCCGAGAGTTGAACGGGGAGCGTTTCTCACTCATCAGACCTAGTTGGCTAACTAAGATCTTTCTACTTGGCGATGTAATCTCTATTGCCCTGCAAGGAGTCGGTGCGTTTACTACCCTATCCACGATGCCACTAATTAAGAGGGCGTCTTGACTAACAGGTTCAGGGGGAGGAAAGCTTGTGAATGCCGACAGCCCAGACGACAGAACGACAGGAGAAAACATCATCATCGCCGGCTTGACAGTCCAAATCTTGTTCTTTGGTCTATTCATAGCTGTGACCGGACTGTTTCATTTCCGATTTGCTAGACATTCTACATCACGACCACCTAGCTGGCAGAGACTCCTGGTTGTGATCTACGTGGCAAGCGTGCTCATCCTTATCAGATCGCTCTTCCGTATGATCGAGTACATTGAGGGACATGATGGAGAGCTTCAGTCCAAGGAGGTCTACGTCCTTGTCCTTGATGCCATTCCAATGGCGATTGCCAGCGTTGGTCTCAATCTCTTCCATCCTTCCAAGTACATGGAAACCAGGAGGAAATCCCTCGAGAACTCGGATAGCGAGGTCGCATTGAGTGATCTGCAGGGCCGCTCGTTGGGAACCGCCGTGGGCAGGAGGCAAGAGGTCTAGAGCTAAATAGATAGGGTTCATCTGAGTTGCGCAGCCGCTTCTCGGAAGATAAGCGGTTTGGCCCTTGTTTTGTTTCGGTTCTCTCGTCTTTCTTTTTTTTATTTCATTCCCTTTGTTTTATAACTGGCACGAGAATTGCGATTGCCAGGTGTTGGCACTGTAGGCTACCCCTCTACGCGAAAATAGCAGATAAGCATTTAAAGTTTTATTTCAGTTTCTTATGCTTAATTCAGACCTAAAAGGTTTACCAAATGCTTAAGATCTGCTGCAATAGCCGGGTAGTATTAATACAACAATATCTCATGTTACTGTGTTGCATTACGTAGGGCAAGGCCGTGCACAAGGTTTGACTCAACCTTGGACGCTTCGCCACACTAAGCGCGGATATTAATGTAGCCAACGTCGGTCAGCAGATAAACAATACCTTTTTTCACCTTCAAATAATCTATCAGGGTTACAATTCGCTCTTTTACCTTCCAAGTATATCCCGTCTCTTGCCCTTTTTCACCTTTTCAAAATATCCCGCACTAATACTATTTCCATAAGCGTTAATATCAGCATAGCACCAATGATTGACGTCAATACCTCATCCGATGCATCCGAGAGCTCGGCTCCCTTACGGCGTCGAGCACATCGTAAGTCAAGAACAGGCTGTAGATCTTGCAAAACCAGCCGAATAAAAGTAATTCTCCCTTCGCTGAAATAAACACCTGTTAAGCTGACCTATTCAAGTGTGATGAGAATCGCCCGTTCTGCAAGAACTGCGTTAGGAAGGAAGCGTTATGCGAATACTTTGACACAAAGTCTGGGCCAAGAGGTTGTTCAGCAAACAACGTGAAGATCCTTCCAGTGAGCCACCGATCACCGGTCGAAGTTGAGCTCATTCCTCCGACATCGCCGATAAGTAGCAACTTGTGTTCAAGCAACCTGTTTGCGGGGCGCACTGGATCGCCAGCAGAACAGCTCTTTGAACGCCAGTTATTGCATCACTTCGTTCAGATGACGCAGCGGGCAACTGATATTCAAGCCACATGGTCACTCTGGGTTCTGGAGGAGGCTACTCACTCGCCATGTGTCCTCAATGGGATTCTCGGCATCTCCGCATTACATCTACGACGGTTCAAGGAATTTGACAAATCGCTTGAAGAGGCTTCTTACAAGTATATGGCTCGTACAATAGAGGGCCATAGAAATGATTTAAGAGGTGGTATGAACAAGGAAAACAGCTCTAGCGTTGCTGCAGCCTGCGCGCTTGTCTCTATTTATGCCAACGTGGATGGATACTATCTTGCGGGGGACGATGACGAAAGGATGCCTCATGATTGGTATATCTCATTCAGGAGGTCTATAAATCTGTTTCATATGGCATCGCCGTCAATCGAAAACCCCACAGTCAGCCAAGAATTCAAGACAATCCGACCAACTGTCGATAAAACGACTTGCCCCAACCCTTTCAGCTTCTTACTATACTACAACCCAACACCAACAGACGTGAACCAAGAGGAAATCTCTATCTGCATGCCAGCAGTGGCTTACCTCTCGTATGTCTACGCTGAAATGACTACAAGGAAGCCACTTCGCTTCCCCGCCGGCCTATCAGGAAACTTTATAGATTTGGTCAAGGCAAAGAATCCTCGGGCTTTAGCTATCAGTGGGTACTTCTTTATGGTGGTGAAACAAGGGCGACAATTGTGGTTAATTGATGGTGCGCCAGAAAGAGAGTTTGATATTATTATGAGATATTTGCCTAGGGATTGGTGGTCGGCTATGGACTGGGCAGCCCAAGTGCTTGGCTGGGTTGATAAGAGGGACAAACAATAGATAATTCGTATACTTGAGGTAATTATCTTTTTAACACCTTGTATATCTCAGTCTCTACCCGTTCCGAGCACTCAAGCACCAAAGCGTCTTGACCGAAAGTTAGCAAAGAACCACCTCTGACTTGCCTTCCTGACTTACCGCCATATGGAAGAATCTGACTAGCAATGATACCGCCAATATTGTTTTTGCGATCAGCGAACCAGAAGAGATTAGCCAAGCCTTCCCACGACGCTGAACCAGCTGCACGACCGGTAGGCTCTGGGAAGTGATTGATAGAAAATGACAGACCCCAGCCCTCGGTGTGATCATCTGGCATTGGTGTCAGGGGAGTTGGGTTTGCCAATTCTGGTTTGGCCACGGGGACGCTGACGTTGCTGAAGCGTGGTTTGTCGGTAATCTGATCAGTGAACATGTCTAGAAATGGATGTCAGTACAAGCTGGGTTAAGGATCTGGCATGAGGGATAGACCTACCATCGACGGTCTCAGCTTTGAGGAGCCGAACTCCCGATTTTGCATCCAATCCGTCGTTCAGAAGAAGTGAAATAATTCCTGTTAAACAGTGAGTAACAAAAGAAGACGGATCGATCGCGTCTGTACTTACTTCCAAACTCTGCTGGTCTTCCAAAGCATCCATGACCTCCAGCACATGGAACCTTTTCTCCATCCTGAGCAAGAAGTGGACGCCGATAAAAGTGATCTGTAGTACTCAACTTGCCACTTGGGCTTCTGCGATGCATATATGCCAGATTTGACTTGTCTTCCACTGATGGATGGAAAGTGACATGGTCCATACCCAACGGCTGGAAGATGTTCTCTCTGAAGACCTCTTCCAGTGACTTGTTGTAAGTCCGTTCGATCATCACGCCAACCCAGTCCATCGAGACCCCATACTGAAACGTCTCACCAGGCTGATTCACCAGAGGTCGATTTGCTGTGTCAATTGCTTCTCCGGAGAAGTCATCGAAGCCAATTGGGCGACTGAACTCTGCCAGCTTCTCATCTTCAAATGCATAGCCAAAACCAGCTGGTCACTCGTCAGTCCTAATGTTCTGTTACGGAAAGATTCAGTTCATACCTGTGTGAGTGAGAAGCATTCGAAGAGTAATTCTCCTGAGTTTATCAACAAGTTCAAGTTTCCCGTCCTCATTCCGAGTTAACACCTTGACGTCTCGTAGCTCAGGGCAGATAGCTTCAACTTGATCGGCATCATCTAAGTGCAGCTTGCCTTGCTCAACGAGCTGCATGCACGCGACTGACGTTGCCAGTTTTGTAAAAGATGCCATGAAGAAGATAGTCTCTGCTGACATGGCATCCTCTGAGGTGACTCCCCTCAAGCCGGAGTAATGTTGGAAGATTGGCTCGCCATCATTTCTGAACGCCGAGTAGACGAGGCCTGGGATCTTGATCTCGGTACCAGTCGTGTATTCGTCGATAATACCACGAAGCTTGGACTGAGTATCCTGTGATAGTACAGACATGTTTGAGGCTGATGGATTTGGAGTAGTCTAGTTTGGGTGGTATCGGGCCTGGTTGCTCGACTGGCTGTCACTTGGCCGTAAACGCTCGACTCTCTACAGAGTATAAGAGCAGCTATGCCGATCTGGTCCCTGCCTGTCCTTCGTACTAATTGAGAAAAACCCCGAAGTAGTATCAAAGCGTCTTTAACGGCTCGGCAGATGCTAAGTGCAAGAGGACGGACTTACCCAAGGGTGGCGATAATAGGTGCGGGGATCAAGCACCCAGAATGGAGTTGAGGTTATTACCCAATTAGGAATAAACTTAGGCTACACGCGAGATTAGCTACAGAGACTAAACACCATCTACATACAAGTCAACAGGCGGTGTAAGTACAACTGCAGATAAAACAGGGACTCAGCTAGCTATCGATAACGAACAGCAATTTTCTACAGTGTAATTCCTGCCGTCACCAATTCCGCGTGCAGTAACAAGCTTCAAGAGTCAAGCCTCAACAGCAATCAAAACTACCATTTTACTATCAACATGTCTTTAGTCCGTTATCAGTTCCTCCCCGGCCCAGTAGGAGAAATGCTCCGCTCCGCATCCCTCGCAACAACCGCCACAATCCCACTATCAGGCTCTCTCGTCATAACAACAGGCCACGTTGGAGTAGACATCAATACAGGTCAAATCGTCACTAGCTCCATAGCAGCCGAGTTCAACGCCGTGTTTGACTGTCTCGATGCAGCACTCAAGAATGCAGGTGTTACCAACGGCCTCGGCTCAGCACATAAGTTGGTGGCTTATTTTACCCGAGCTGAGGATGAGGCAACGCTACTTACTATCTTTCGAGAACGGTATCCGGGACATACTCCGACTTTGACCTCGGTTGTCGTGGCTGGGCTTGTTAATCCGGGGATGCACGTTGAAGTACAGGCGGAGGCGATCGCTATCTAGAGGGGCCATGGGGACGCCATGACTGATCAACAGACAGAAGGAAGACAGCGATAGATAAACTAGCTACAACGGGTATACACTCATGTCAACAGATGCCACCGTCAGTAGGAGCAAGTTCCACGTAATCGATTTTTCTATTTTGAGTACTAAACACAAAATGCTAAGCAACTATCTATTCTCGATCAGGCATGTTTCGGTAGGGGTTGTTAGGATCCGCCAACTCCTCCTCGACGCTCTGTATCGTCTTGACTACCTTTGCAGGGGCGCCCAGGGCGATCGAGTAAGCGGGCAGGCTCTTGGTAACCACAGCCCCAGCGCCAACAGTACAGCCTCGTCCAATGGTTACACCAGGGAGAATGACAACGTTACCGCCGATCCAGCAATCGTCTTCAATACGGATGGGATGTCCGAACTCGACGAACTTGATCCTGGATAGAACGCTCGTCTCATGGCCTGCGGTGTAGATGTGTACGTTGGGACCCATCTGGACGCGGTCGCCGATGATGACGAGGCTGGTATCCAGGATGGTCAAGCTGAGAGAAAGACAGTTAGTCACTGTTCCACATACTCAGAGCTGTGTACTCACCCAAAGTTCATGAAGCAGTTCTCGCCGATGGAGACATTGCTTCCGTAATCAGGCATGAACGGCGTCTCAATGTACGTCCCCTTGCCGACCTTTCCGAGCATCTCCGAAAGCATCTGAGCTCTCTTGTCGTCGATCTCCTCGCGAGTGCCAGCGCTGGGATCAATGTTGTTGTACTTGTACGCCAGACCGCGCGCTCTGTGGCGGCCATCTAAGAGCTCAGGGATCAGGGGGTTGTAGCTAGCCCAGGGTTAGGAAATGTACTGGCGTTGTATCAAGGTGTGAAGTGTACTTACAGCATGCCAGAGATCATCTTCTCGTATTCTTCGCACCATGGTGTACCCTTGAGGCCTTTGGCGATCTCGATGATCTCATTATCTTTCTGTTGCTTGGCCATGATGAGTAGTGTGGCTTTGGGCAGTGATTCGTACAAGGCTGATAGTGTGCGAGCGATAACGATATGAGTTCTTCAGAATAAAGTTATACTGTCTGGTTGTCGAGGTAGATACGGAGCTGGTACCTGTTCAAGTTGGAGAAACACGTCTCATCTTTTAAGCGTGGAGAAGGTGAGGGCTTATTACCAGAAATGGAATTAAGACGTGACCCACAAAGAAAAACAAGTCCACCCCACACAGTGCCAATTCTTCACGAGAGGTAAAGCTTATCGGCGAAGGTCGATTCTTGAGGTGATTGATGCCGAGATAACCCAAGCCAGCTCAACGGGCTCCATGATTTCCCCCGCGTTCTAGGGGTCTAATCTTGATTAACGGGGAGATAGATTGCGGGGGAGATACAGGTTTGTTTGATACGTATCTGATCCTCTATTGGCTGCTGTCTTGCTGGCTGGGTTGATTCCGACTAGCCGGCCTGGCCGTTGGGAGTTGTCTACAGCGAAAAGTATATTACCTCGACGCTCCTGACTTAATCTGACACTCAACTCATCACCATCTCCCACACCGCTCAAGATGGTTCAGAGTACAGAAGCCCAAACTGACAACAAGTCCGACATCAACGTCACAGACAACTACGACGTTGATGTCGGCAGGGTCGAAAATGTTGAATCCTTCGCCAAGAGCCCTGATGCAGTCGACGACAACATCCTCCTCGCCCAGGGCCACGCTCCCGTGATGAGACGATCGTTTGACCTGTTGGGAACGCTTGGTCTTGGCTTCAGCATCACCAACTCGTGGGTTTCATACGCCAGCTGCTTTGGACAGAGTCTTCTGTACGGAGGCGCCCAGGCGACGGTGTTTGGGCTGATAGTCGCCTGTGCTGTGCAGTGGCTTATTATTCTTGGCCTTGCGGAGCAGGCTTCGGCGTTTCCATCCTCAGGAGGTGAGTTCGTCGTGTTTTTGCTAGGAGCAGTTGACTAATAAGTTTGGGCGATGACAGGGCAATATCACTTTACGTACATCCTCGCCCCGAAGAGATATCGACGTTTCGCCGCGTTTGCTGTGGGGATAATCAGTGTTCTTGGTTGGTGGGTGATTACATGCTCTGGCATCTCGAACAACGTGCAGTGCATCATTGGCATGGTCCTGTTTGTCAACCCTGATTACCAGCCTCAGAACTGGCATTCTTATCTGCTATACATCGGGCTCATCCTGATCACACGTAAGTATCTCCTTTCCCTCTTTCATGACCATACTGACGAGCTGTAGTTATTCCCATCTTTACCATTCCGCAGAAGCACCTCGGAAAGTGGACGCAAGCATGTCTCGCGATATCCGTTCTCGGCTTTGTCGTCGTCACCATCACGATCCTCGCCATGAGCGACGGGTATAACCACCCAAGCTTCATCACCAAATTCGACGGAACAAGCGGCTGGCCTGATGGCGTTGCATGGGTCATGAGTATCGGTAACGCCATGTACGCCTTTGCTAGCATGGATGCTGTAATCCACGTCGCTGAGGAAATGCACCACCCAGGCAAAGCCATCCCTCGAGCAATGTAAGTCTGCAGCCATGAGACTATCTAGACGGACCTCTAATAAGGGTTACAGGAACCTAACCATGATCATTGGTCTGCTTACTTCAGTTCCATTTATCTTGGCCATGATGTTTGTCATTAAGGACCTGGAGGCTGTTAGGGCTGCCCATCTGCCCAGTCTTGAAGTCTTTCACCAGGCTACTGGCAGCAAGTCAGCCGCACTTGGACTTCAGTCTCTTCTTGTAGTCATCTTCTACAGTACGTGGTGCAACTCTGTTGTGGCCTGAAAACCTTAACTAACAGTTAACAGCATGTATGCCTAGCCAATGGATTACATGTGGCCGACTGACTTGGGCCTTCTCACGAGATGTAAGTTACCATCCCCTCCATGCTTATCTCTTGAATCACGCTGATGCAGCTATTAGCGTGGGCTCCCATACTCCAACTACTGGAATCACATATCACCCTCTCTTGGCTTCCCTGTCCGCACGACTCTGCTGTCTGTTGGGTTCTGCATCATCTACGGTCTGTTATACATGGCCAGCAGTCAGGCGTTCAACTCCATCATCACCACTGCAGTTCTTGGTGTCAATATCTCCTACGCTGTCCCTCAGGCAATCACTCTGATCCACGGACGAGAGAACAAGCTGCCCCCAAGACCCTTCAAGCTTGGCAGAGTCGGAGGTTATCTCTGCAATGCGTGGACTCCCTTATGGGTTACGACGATCGGCATCTTCATTTGCTTCCCCAACGCCATACCTGTGACCGCTGGGTCAATGAATTAGTAAGTTGCACTGCCATGTACATAAGTCCCGTTTTCGCTAACGGCTGCTTCAGCGTTTGTGTTGTACTCGGATGCATGATGCTTATCCTGGTTGGTCTCTGGTTCACTGTTCGTCGTTATTTCGATGGCCCCGCTATCGACTACGAAATGTTGGGATTGAGTCGTCCAGAGTAAAAGAGAGATTTAGTGGCTGTTGGTAGCTTTCTGACGATGTAATCGTAACCTTGGGACAGATCAGGCTGCGTGACTAGCCATGTTGATATTGCACCTCGTTAGACATTTTAGAAGGAGGTGCTCAAAGCAAATGTCCACAAGCATATAAGAGCCCTATCAGGGAATTTCAATTTTCCCTTACAATGGACTGTTTCAATATTGTGCCAGCAATCTCACGATCCTGAGGTAGATATATATTGACTTGCATTACTAAAGGCTCTACGGCTAGTTCTAGACAACCTTGAAACTGGTTTAAGATTGCTCCCGGGTCAAAGATTTGAAGTATAGTTCTTCTATTCTTGGAACCGTCGTAGTCTAATGCTCAAATAGAGGTTCCTTACTTAGATTTTTATCGCAGTTGTAGATTCCTAGATTCCTGCTACTGGTCTTAAGCATAAATAACATTTCTAGCTCGCAGTCTACACTATACTATATTGCTGGATGCCTAGTACGTGACAAGATGGGCTTTTAAGATACATACTAAAGCTTTTTCAAAACGTAATTATAGCTTTCTAATACTCTTATGATACATAGCTCTGCTTCATCCTATAACATTTCCCAGTCTCGCCACTTTAAAGCTTGCTACTACCAGCCTTCTTCTTGCCAGCAACGACCTCACGATGGACAACCTGCGCATTCAAACAACCTTGTTCCAAAGCACCATCGATAGCAGCTCTCCAACCATGCGCCCAGTCCGCCGAAGCAAAAAAGACATTGCCGTGTCGACTCTGAAGTTCGTCCTGGTATTTCGACATGTAACCTGGCTGCCACCAGGCAGGACCTCCTTTCGAGAACGGATCTGTCGCCCAATTATGCAGCATCTGCTTGTTGTTAGTGATCAACGCTCCATACTGGGGACGGGCTCCTTACTAGTCTTTTGACATCCATGGGATGGATCTTATTGAGCGCTTTAATGGTCTGCGCCGCATTGTTCTCTGGGATAAAGGTTTCACGCTCATCTGCACCAAAAGCAACGACGTGAACATCACCGTTTGGTAGTACGCCATCTCCATAGCCGTACATCAAAAGACCAGGGAACCTCATGCCGTTCCATCTCTCGAGTTCTTTGTTGCTCACATCAGCATGAACCTTAGTCATCTGGTTCACATGGCCAATGTTAATGGCGTCTTGTCGAAGTTGTGTGAGTGGAGGAGAGAACTCGATATCCTTCAAGACATTGAGAGGAATGGTGTTGATGATCTTCTTCGCCCGGAATACATCGCCGTTACTGCTCGTCACGGTGACTGGACCGTCACCAGATGAGTCCTGTGCGATCGACTTGACTTGTGTGGAGAAGGCATACTCCAACCCATCGCCAGTAGCTTCCTCGAACATACGCTTCGCAAGTGCAGTCAGACCATCTCTCAACTTGTACCTCAACCAGACATCAGCAAAGTTATCAGAACTATACATCAGTAAAGCATGTGAGCGAATCATGTCCCAGAGACTCGACTCTTTCATTCTTCCACCCGAGATGTGCAGTAGTAAAGATACCAAGAGGCCTTGTTCCTCAGCTGTAAGTTTATGCTTGATCTCTTCGAAACGGTCGTGACAGGATAGTTGGTCCCACTTCTCAACGGTTGATCGATCGACGATGGGGTTGTCAAGCTGGGCGTGGGGGAGGGGGCAGATTTTGCGACCGAATTGGCCGTCGACGTTGACGAACATGTCCCAGGCTTTGGCTTGCATTGCGCCGGCTTCTTCATGGCTGAGCTTGCGTGGCGTAGCACCTGCGGTCATCACAAGTCAGCAATATGGAGGAAAAGTGAAGTTAGTTGTGACTATACCTGGAACGTCAATGGTGTAGTACCCTTTGTGCATATCTGGACTTCCCGTGGTTATGAGATCACGGTCCATGTTGTATCGTGTCATTTCTCTAAACAAGTAGCCCATATGATGAGTGATCCAAGTTCCTCCCATCTCATAGAGAAATCCTTAGAATGTCAGTCAAGCCTTGGGGTATGCTGAGGTCCTTCTTACCATCTTTCTTGGCAGTATATGTCCTGCCGCCAATTCGGTCTCGTGCTTCTAGCAGTAGGACAGAATGATCTGCAAAACGTCAGAGCTGTTCAGTGGACAAATTCGCTGTTACATACTCAATTGACTGAGGTCGCGAGCTGCTGCTAGACCAGCATATCCAGCTCCAATGACAATGACATCGTAGACTTTGTTGGTAGAAGAAATGGATCGCTGAGGCGAGATAACAGCGTCGCTCTCGAGTCCTTTCTGAAAGCCAGTATGAGGCTCCCAAATATGTCCGTCCTTAGTCTTGGGTGTCATACTAAGCTAAATGTGCGACAAATTGGCAAAGAATGGAGAAACGCTTGGATCTGCAGGATTCGAAGTTGAAAGCTTGAAGGTAACTGAGTAGTCTAGCTTGGATGGCGATAAACCTGCCTTAGCTTTATCTAGCTTCTACGGTTGGTCTTTGCACTATCAAAGCTACTCCAATCAGTTGTGGGTTCTCAAGCCATCTCCAACCCGGCAAATTCCATAATCGGCCCCATCACAAAGTTGACACTATTTCCTATCATGGACTCTGCGGGGTTGAGGATGTCCTTAATTCCTGTTTAGGTAGTAACGAGAGCTCCGCACATAAAGTGGCTTCAGCGGAGTCTCCGATGTCTTAATACCGCATTAGGTAGTTACGTCAACTTCCATATCCACGGTCATGATAATCATGGCGTGAACACTCAGCGTTTGTTCATAAAATTCGGACCACATCCGTTGAAACAGTCAGACCATATTTGAGCTACGCCGTATCATATCATACCGCAATACACCACTCGCCCAACTTTAGTGTACTTTTATTCTTAAACAAACATGCCTGACTTTACTGGTCTCGAACTAACTGGCAAGACTGCCATTGTCACTGGCGCGTCTCGGTAAGTCACCCCGGCAACCTCATGCGAGTAAACTCATTGACTAATACATTTCAGTGGCCTTGGTGCCGGCATTGCTATCCTGCTTGGCAAGCGAGGCGCCAACGTGGTGGTCAACTACGTCTCTGATGGGAGCAGGGAGCGAGCTGAGAAGGTCGCTCAGGAGATTGAGGCCAATGGCACAAAGGCTCTTGTTGTGCAGGCTGATGTTAGCAAGACTGCTGAGATTCCAAAGTTGATTGATGCTGCGCTCAAGATTAGCTCAAGTGGCAAGATTGAGATACTCATTCACAAGTAAGTCTGGTTTCATAAAGAGTGAAATAGTAGAGACTAACAAGGGTTATAGCGCCGCTCATGGAAATGAGGCCAACTTGGTAGACACAACCGAAGAGTTCTACACTCGTCACTTTGACGCCAACGTCAAGGGTCCCATCTTCCTGACAAAGGCTGCAGAGCCTCATCTCCCCAAGGGAGGCAGAATCGTCTTCATCTCTTCCGCAGGCGCTCGTCTCGGCGTCGCTGGACAGACAGTTTACGCCGCTACCAAGGCAGCTGATGAGGCCCTCGTTCGTGTCTGGGCTAAAGAGCTTGGTCAATCTCACGGCATCACTGTTAACTGTGTGAACCCCGGTCCTATTGCTACAGATCAATGGTTCCAGAGTGATGAGCAGTTCCTCAAGGATATGCAGCCGCTGATTGACTCTACGCCTGCTGCGGCGCGTGTCGGTGAGGTCAGTGATATTGCGCCGCTGGTTGCGTTCCTTTGCACGGATGATGCGAAGTGGACGACGGGATCTGTTCTTTCTGCCAATGGTGGTCTTTACAATTAGATTAGCAGTATTTAGTTTGAATCATGAAGTGAATGAACGGATAACTTGGCAAATGGATGAACTGAGATTGAAGAATTGCCATGCTGATGAAGCATGTGATAAGGCAGCTTATAGTGGCTGTATGTAAACTCCAAGCTGACATCGTGAGGTTATGACGCTGTACGCTCAATGACTCGTTCCATGACCAATCGGAACCCGTAGTCGATTGCACTAAAACCTGGCGGGCGGGGGCGTTTTTAGTGTCATGATGGAGGATGGGTCCATGTTTCTTCTTCTCCCCAAGCTTGGAAAGCTTTCTGAACCCTTCCCCTCATTCACACCTTCACTTTGTGTGCTACACTCTGATACCAGGCTCTGTTACTGAGAAATTAGAGAAATGTCAGCGGTAAAACCTCGAGAGTTCAAGTTCGTCGGCGCATTCAGTCGTAAGAGGAGACGTCGCGATGGGACAGCACCTGGATCGATTGACTTCGTCGGACCGACAACACGATCGAAGCAAGCAGCGACGAAACCTCAGAGTGAAGCTGTTGCTGCTGAGCCTGCTACACCGCCGAAGTCAGCGGATGGGAACAGCGAAGGTCAGGATAAGAATGAAGAGAGCACTACGCCCCCGGTGGTAGAAGCGACAGAGACAGAGGCGCAGGCTCCTCTTGCGACGACGCCAGTGATTCCTCACGAGAATGCCAATCCGTTTGATCACGATATGATGATGGGGGAGGGGATGAACAGCGGGAGTGATATCGACTGGACATATTCAAGTCTCATGAACCCTTTTATCGATACAGGTCCTTCGTTCATGGCGCCTTTTGATCAGGTCAATGGCCAACTGCCGATTTACTTTGGACCTGACATTCCTCTCATTCAGTTGGGCGACTCATCGTCTACCGACAACTCGCCTGAGAACCATTTCATTGGGCCTCAATTGCCGAATGAAACCGACGGTACAGCGGGTGAATTTGGTGGAGATGCGCAGTCTCAAGCAATTGAAGAGCCGGTCTTGCCATTGCTCAACTCCCACGCAGCGCCGAGCAACATTAGCGACACCATTGCGCAGCTACTGACTCGATGTATGTATTCACGCTACAACCTCTTGTGTCTTCACAATCTGACCGCATTAGATGACCAAGAATTCTGCGTCATGCCTCTGACCCACGACTTTGCCGCCAACCCATTCCGATTTGATGCCGAGACTGGACGAGGCTCACAACTTCTTCTCCATTGCATTCTCGCTCTATCTTACAAACATATCAATCGCGATACAGGATCTTGCGCCGGTGAGGCCAAGATGCATAAGAAGAAAGCTCTCCAGATGCTCAAGGATATGGAAGGCGTGTCGCAGGCGTCACCAATTGAGGCGACGTTCTTAGATGCCGTGTTGATCCTCATGACACTTGACGTAAGTAGTAGTAGTATGCCGGAGCATCTTTACTGTGGGCTGACATCTTCAGTGCGCTACATCTGCTCATGGTCCTTGGACGTGGTATCTCAAGCGAGCGCATAAGATGATCCAAGCTGCCGAATTCTGCAATATGAAGAAGACACCACGAATGCAAGCACGCATAGAGATGCTAGTCTGGTAAATATCACTAAACTCCATCTACACAACCCGAATACTGACTTTTACAGGTGGGACGTCACGCTAGCCCTCACAAGTCGCCAAGGATGCGTCCTCTCCGAATCCACGATAATCAGCCTCTTCAACCACGACAAAACGAGCGACGAGACCTTCTACAGTGTATCAGGCTGTCCCGAAGCCTTATTCCGCCACATGATCCGCCTCGGATCATACGCACGAGAATTCGAGCTCATAAGCAACATGACCTGCGCAAAGTTCGACATGGAACACGTTCTCAACGTAGAGAAGGAGATACGCGACTGGACAGACCCAGAGTATGGCGACATCCCAGACCAACTCGTCTCAGACACTACAGGCTGCGATATAGGCGATGTAGCACACTACAAAGAAGACTTACACCACTGCGCCGAAGCATGGAGATACGGATTGTTGATCTACGTCGGCCGCGTATTCAAATGGCAGCGTGATCAGCCCGCTCCGTCAATACTAGGTTTCTTAGCGCGCAAGACGCTTAATCACGTTACGTCTTGTAGGTATAGTTCCATGCTGCAGAAACAACTGCTTCTTCCAGTTTTTCTAGCGGGGTGTGAGACGTCGGATGAGCATTTGAGACAGGCGGCGAGAACATATTGTAGTTGGTGGAATGAACGGACGAGGTATGATATGTTTTTGACGGCGAATACGTTGCTGGAGGAGGTTTGGGCTGATGAGGCGGTGGATTCGTGGTGGGGGTCTGTTATTGATCTGAAGAGTCGGTCGAATGTTAACTCTGGGGAGGGGAGGCAGTATTTATTCGGATGAGAATGGACTGTGTATGATCTGGCGTTTGTGGTCTGTTTATGGTGTCATGTTGGCGTCGGGAGGTATGGCTAGCTGTGTCAATATGTGGATGTCGGATTCGGAGAACAGATATTCACAATGTGAACTCGGGACAGATTAATGATGTATATGTAGTACTCGTATTTTTTACTACAATTGGCATTTTCTATCTTCCGAATAGAGTCATATCTGCAAGGGAACTGGGCCAGAACTGTCTCTTATATTCTCCTGCCATACATGTAATCTTGTTAAAAGAAGCACAACAATTCTCAAGTCTCTGAAAAAGCCCAAGATAAGGAACTGATATCATTTCCATTGTCACCAAGTTGATCTGTCGCAAGGGGTAGATGCTTGGTCGATTAGGCATTTGCGTTACTCTGCCTAATGAGCAAGGACAAGAAATAGCGTAGGGAATCTCAGTAACGCCGCTTAATCCTTGCGGTGATTGCCCCAAGACTTTTTATCAGATGTTCTTGTTTAACATACGTGCTTTTGCCTATCTGGCGGTTAAGGCATGAGCCAGTGGTCTTCGCGTATCGTTATCCTTTCGGGTAACTTGACTTTACTGCCACAACTGCAGAAGCAGTCAGCAGGAATTCCTCTCAGCACACTCTGCAACGCGATGAGGTAATTACTCATGAATGGTAACCAACTTGGGGGTTGCACGAGGCGCGCCATTGGGCTGGGTGGCAATCCGGTTGGTTGCGGGGGTGCGGTACTACCCAAAGAGGAATTACGCAATTGAGTAACTACTGTGTCGAGACTTGGAGAGCATCATTCTCTATGGAAACTTTGGGGATCACAAACATCAGTATTTGGGGGAATCTGTAGACATCTGTAACATCTACAAAAGCAAAGGTTGAATCGTATCAGATTAATCCATCTCACCAACCAAACACATCATCTCAATCATCAATCTCACCATCCATCAAAACAAACACACAGCCTTCAACAAACCAAAGACAGCTTAGCAAAATGGCAACCATGGACGAGGTATTCGCCGGCTACGCCAAGCGACAAGCCACCCTCCAAGCCAGCACCAACATCCTCTCCCAAGGCATCGCCTGGGTCGAAGGCGAGCTCGTCCCCCTGCAATCCGCCCGCATTCCCCTCCTCGACCAGGGTTTCATGCACAGCGATCTGACCTACGACGTGCCCTCCGTCTGGGACGGTCGCTTTTTTCGTCTAGATGACCACCTCGATCGTCTCGAAGCCAGCTGCAAGAAGATGAGGCTTCGCTTCCCCATTCCCCGCGACGAGATCAAGAAGATCCTCGTCGAGATGGTCGCCAAGAGTGAGATCAAGGATGCCTTTGTGGAATTGATCGTCACTCGTGGTCTTAAAGGTGTGAGGGGAGCGAAGCCGGAGGAGTTGCTGAATAATAACTTGTACATGTTTGTTCAGCCGTATGTTTGGGTTATGGATCCTGAGGATCAGTATCATGGTGGTCGTGCGATTGTTGCACGAACCGTACGACGTGTTCCACCTGGCTCTATCGATCCCACCATTAAGAATCTCCAGTGGGGTGATCTTGTCCGCGGCTTATTCGAGGCCAACGACCGTGGTGCCACTTATCCCTTCCTGACCGACGGCGATGCCAACCTCACCGAGGGCTCAGGCTTCAACGTCGTCATCATCAAGAATGGTGTGCTCTACACACCTGATCGGGGAGTCTTGCAGGGAATTACAAGGAGGAGCGTCATCGATGCTGCGCGATCTTGTGGATACGAAATTCGCATTGAGCATGTTCCGGTTGAGGCGGCGTACCAGGCTGATGAAATTTTGATGTGCACGACTGCTGGTGGTATCATGCCCATCACTACTTTGGACGATAAGCCTGTGAATGATGGCAAGGTTGGACCTATTACGAAGGCTATCTGGGATCGTTACTGGGCTATGCACTGGGAGGATGAGTTTAGCTTCAAGATTGATTACTAGAGCATTTCTACAGATACTTTTAAATATTGGCATTGAATAAAACGCATATTACTCTACATCAAACCCTGCCGTAGCTGGGTAATACCGACTAGCATTATTTGAATTATGAGTGACATGATGGCAGAGAAGCCTTGTAATCTTAAAAAATTGAATATGCAAGGTCAAAAGACTCTTGTCATCAGAATCACTTGAATCGTTTCGTATCGCCCTAAAGACATGTCGCCCGAACACTTTAATATGAGCCATCCTTGATTAGCCGTCCAAAATTGCGTAATCTAGCCTTGGCTGACTGCAAGCATCGTCTCATTTCAATGTATCAGACACATCATCGGAATGCTTCCTCAGTATTGCTGGGTGTAATTACCCGCAATCACCCCAGACTCAGGTCTACCAAAAACAGCACGAATGAGCTCGGCCGAAAGGGTTTCTAGCTTAGCTCGAGATGCCGGTCTAGTCTACGATCGAACGCTCAAATAAGCCAAGTCTTAGTTTGGTGTTAACATGGTCACTATTGGTGGTAGTGATAGGCCGATGTGGCTTGTTGCCCGCATGAGTGTCCTATTTCCTGTTTAGGAAATAACGTGTAGTAGAGTCTCGCCTCTGCAGACGGCCTACGTTTTCCGGAGTCCGATCTCCTACCAGGCTATCATGGAGCTGCCTTGTATAGCTTCAAATGAAGTATCGATCCCCCTATAGTAGATATGTAACACCTTGGGAAACCTTCCACCAGACTGCATCACATCACACCCTCTAATTCACAAGTACAACATGAGCGCGCACGATAGCATCGTCATTTTGGGGTAGGCATTTGACTTGGTCCCATGCCGGCTTCTTCGTAATTCTATACTGACATTGATGCAAGGGCCGGTATCATTGGCCTTGATGTTGCTCTTGTCCTGGCAGAAAGAGGCTACGGCAAGTCCATCACTGTCATCGCCGGACATGTTCCCGGAGATACAGCACTGACTTATACTTCTCCCTGGTAAGCACCACTTGACAGCTTCATGTTTGCTCGTACTCATTTCACTGTAGGGCTGGCTGCAACTTCTCAGCTATCTCTGGTACAGATGCCAACGCCCTGAAATGGGACAAGGCAGGATATTTCCATCTCAGCAAGCTTGCTTCTGATAGACCAGAGCAGTCATATGTAAAGCGAACTCCTTCGACTGAGTTATGGGACGATAATGTTCCTCGTGACAAGATCCAGGCAATGTCTGAGTATCTAGAAGACGTAAGTTCAGGTCTAGCAAGAGAGGCCCTCGGCTGATTGCCTGCAGTTCCAAGAACTGCCAACCTCTGAACTGCCCGAGGGTGTCAAGTTTGCTGTCTCCTTTGCCACTCTCACCGTCAATGCACCGAAGCATCTTCTCTATCTCTATGAGAGATTGAAGAATGACTACGGTGTTCGCTTTGTTCGTCAAAAGCTTCCAGATCTCCAGACTGCATTCTTCAGCCAGTCCACCCAGATTGTGTTCAACTGTACTGGCAACGCTGCTCGAAAGCTGCCTGGTGTTGAGGATCCCAAATGCTACCCCACTAGAGGACAGGTCCTGTTGACTCATGCGCCCGAGGTTCACACGAACATCATGAGACATGGTAAAGATTACGAGACATACGTCATCCCCCGCCCGTTTTCCAAGGGACACGTAATTCTCGGAGGGTACATGCAAAAGGGAAACGGGTAAGCTATCCGTATTGTAGACATTGCACTGTGGGCTAACATGTCGTCTCAGTGATGGTGCCACCTACTCGTACGAAACAGAGTCCATCTTGGAGCGCACCAAGGAACTCAGTGATGAAGTCAGGAACGGAAGTCTTGATGTTCTCGCAGCTTTCTCGGGTCTTCGGCCGTCTCGTGAGGGTGGCGCTCGCGTGGAGAGAGAAGGTTTGACTGTTGCAGGACAAAAGCGCACAGTGGTTCACAACTATGGTGCAGGTGGAACTGGATTCCAGGCTGGTTATGGCATGGCCCTAGATGCCGTTCGTGCCGCTGAGCCTGTTTTGTCCAAGCTTCAGACCGA
Organism: Fusarium brevicatenulatum; assembly: GCA_013363135.1. NCBI lineage: Eukaryota > Fungi > Ascomycota > Sordariomycetes > Hypocreales > Nectriaceae > Fusarium > Fusarium brevicatenulatum. The sequence goes on along the minus strand of JABEEJ010000007.1, from coordinate 5,666 downwards.
ACTCAAGTCGAAGCTGTGATGCATTGTGCGAGCAGATTACGGTACGTGAGCGAGGTTTGATGGAGTCACTGATCATTGATACTCGATGCATGCGTAAGAGCCAGTATATAATAAACAAGGAAAGATGTACTATTGTATTGACAGTATTGCTTCTAAGCTATGTTCTTTTCATGTGCGAAATATGATAATATCTAAATACAAAAAGCAAGTCATGTAGGTCGTAAGGTACTCAGTCTAAGTAAAGTTATGCAGTCATTGCTCTCATGGTCCCAGACTCTTTGAGATGCATGTAGGTACAGAGGAAATCTTAGAAGAAGTAAACAGGATAAGGAGGCTTCTCATAGCCAGCCTTGGAAGTAGTAGTGTGCTCAGCCGCCTTCGGGGTAGAGACAGGAGTCTCGTAGAGCTTGGTGGTAGAGCGGATGAAGGTGGTGACCGTGCCGTTGCCAGGAGCGTGGTGGGTGGGGATGGTAGGAGGATAACTCTTGGAAGGAGAGGGGTAGACGTGAGAGTTCCACGGCTTGATCTGGGTGGTGGCTGTAGCGTAGACGGTGGAAGTGACGGCGCCGACGGGGCAGTTCGTGACTGTGGGAGGGCAGGCGGTGATGGTGTAGTACTTGGTGGTGTAAAGAGTGGAAGTCGAGTTACCAGGAGGGTAGTACGTAGCACCAGGGCCAGGGATAACCTGAGTCTTGGTGGCAGGGCAGAGAGTGGTTGAGAGAGCGATCGTCTCGGTGGTGACGTGAGGAGTACCAGGGCAGTTGGCAACGTGAGGAGCGCAAGCAGTGACGGTTCGGATGTTGGTCGTGTAGACGGTGGAGGTAGACCAGCCGGTTGTGACGACCTGCTGAGTTGGTACGGGGTAGGTCTGGTGGGGCTGGCTGGGTTGCTCGTTGCCAGCGGGCTTGGTGGGATGAGACTGCTCCTCAGTGACTGGGCAGACAGTGGTGGAGATGGCGATGGTCTCGGTGGTGACGTGAGGAGTGGGGGTCTCGCAGTTGGGGTGCTCGGGGCCGCAGGTAGTCACTGTTCGGACACTAGTAGTGTAGACGGTAGAGGTAGACCAAGCGGTAGTCTTGGCTGGTTGAGTAGGCTGAGGCTGGGTTTGCTGATGCTCGGTTGGCTTTGGTTGAGTAGGCTTGGGCTCAGTGTGGTGCTGCTCGGTCACGGGGCAGATGGTAGTAGAAACAGCGATGGTCTCAGTGGTGACGTGAGGAGTAGGTGTCTCGCAGTTAGGGAACTCGGGACCACAAGCAGTGACGGTGCGGATGCTGGTGGTGTAGATAGTGGAGGTTGACCAGCCAGTAGTCTTGGCAGGCTGAGTATACTGAGTCTCATTAGGCTTGGGTTGAGTGGGCTTGGGCTGAGTTGGCTTAGGCTGAGTCTGGTGCTGCTCAGTGACGGGGCAAACAGTGGTAGAGATAGCGACAGTCTCAGTAGTGACATGGGGAGTAGGTGTCTCGCAGTTGGGGAACTCAGGAGCGCAAGATGTAACAGTGCGGATGGTAGTCGTGTAGACAGTTGAAGTGGTCCACTCAGTAGTAGAAGCGGGCTGAGTAGATCCAGCTTCAGACTGACCACCAGTGACGGGCTTGGTAGAGTGTCCCTCGGTAGCAGGCTTGGTCTCAACAGGCTTGGTCTCAGTGGGAACTGCGTAAGTTGGCTTGGTCTCAGTCGCTGGCTGGGTTTCCACTGGCTTGGTAGACTGTCCCTCAGTGGCAGGCTTAGTCTCGGTAGCAGGCTTGGTCTCGACGGGCTTGGTGGGAGCAGGCTTGGTCTCTGTGTGGTGCTCCTCGGTGACGGGGCAGACGGTGGTGGAGATGGCGATAGTCTCAGTTGTGACGTGCTTGCCGTTGGGGCAGTCAGGAACATCAGGAGCACAAGAGGTTACGGTGCGGATGTTGGTGGTGTAGACAGTCGATGTGGTCCACTCAGTGGTGCTAGCAGGCTTAGTCTCAGTAGCGGGCTTAGTCTCTGTGACTGGCTTGGTCTCGGTAGGATGCTCCTCGCCGCCAGTGGTAGCAGGCTTGGTCTCAGAAGGAACTGGGTAAGTGGGCTTGGTCTCAACAGGCTTGGTCTCAGTAGCAGGCTCAGTCTCTGTCTCGGTAGCAGGCTTGGTAGATCCCTCATGGTGAGTAACAGGCTTAGTAGACTCCTCAGTCTCAGTAGTTGGTACAGTAGACTGGCCCTCTGTCTCAGTAGCCTGGGTAGGAACGGGGTAAGTGGGTGATTCCTTGGTGACAGTAGCAGGCTTGGTAGATCCGGCTTCGGTCACAGGGCAGACTGTAGTAGAGATAGCAATAGTCTCGGTTGTGACATGCTTGCCGTTGGGACAGTCGGGGATCTCAGGAGGGCAAGAGGTGATAGTGCGGATGTTGGTTGTGTAGACAGTTGAGGTGGTCCACTGGCTGGTCTGCTGAGTGTTGGGCTTAGTTTCAGTGGGAACAGTCTCGGTCTTGGCTGTGGCTGTCTCGGTGGTAGCCTTGGGAGGAGGATAGGCACCGGTAGAAGTTCCAACGACGGGCTTGGTAGACTCAGCAGGAAGGGACTCGGTCTCAGTCTCGACACCAGACTCATTGGTATCAGTGCCCTTAGGGGGAGGGTAGACACCAGTCGAGGTACCAACAGCGGGCTTGGTGGTCTCGGTCTCAGCGGGAACAGTCTCAGTCTCAGTGCCCTCGGTAGCCTCAGTGGTTCCCTTAGGAGGAGGATAGACACCAGTGGATGTACCGACAGCAGGCTTGGTAGTCTCAGTCTCAGCTCCCTCAGTGGTACCAGTGGTGACCTTGGGAGGAGGGTAAGCACCAGTAAAAGGAGAAGTCTCAGTCTCCTGAGGAACAGACTCAGTCTTGGTCTCGGTCTCGCCAGGCTTGGAGACAGTAGCAGTCTCGGTACCTTGGTGCTCAGTCTCGGTAGAGCCGGGAACAGGATAGGTGGGAGTACCAGTCTCGCCATGCTCAGTCACAGGCTTGGTCTCAGTGACGGGGCAGATGGTAGTAGACACAGCGATGGTCTTGGTAGTGACATGTTGACCGTTGGGGCAGTCGGGAACCTCGGGAGGGCAAGAAGTGACAGTGTATACATTGGTAGTATAGACAGTTGAGGTAGTCCACTGTGTAGTAGAAGCACTGCCAGTTTCGGTCTCAACGCCAGTCTCGGTAGTGTCAGTACCCTTAGGAGGGGGGTAGACACCGGTAGAGGTGCCGACAGCAGGCTTGGTAGTCTCGGAAGCAGCCGTGGTACCCTCGTCACTGGGCTGGGTTGTGGGGGTACCCTCGGGAGGAGGATACGCGTCAGTAGAGCTGCCAACATCGGTAGATCCCTGCTGGGTTACATCGGTACTCTCGGGAGGAGTGTACTCGGAAGTGGGGGTAAGAGCCTCAGTTGTACCCTTGCCGGGCTTGGTGGTCTCGGTGTTGGCGGGAGGAGGATACAGATCAGTTGAGGTCTTACCCTCAGCAGTAGTCTCAACGGCAGTAGTCTCGACAGCAGTAGACTCATGCTCAGACTCGGATGGAGTGTTCTCAGGAGGAGGGTAAGCACCGGTTGGGGTGGACTCTTCAGATGTGACAACGGCAGAAGACACTTGCTCAGTCTCTGTCTTTTGAGTGTTCACAGGAGGGGGATAGGCTCCAGTTGGTGATGAAGCTTCAGTGGTATCTTGTACAGGCTGAGTGTTGGCAGGAGGGGGATAAGCGTTGGAAGGAGTCTCGACAACAGAAGTGTCTTCAACAGGCCTGCTAGCACTCTCGGTAGCTGCAGACTCGGGAGGTGAATAGTTGGTGGTTTCTTGGTGCTCGGAAGTAGCGACAGTGGGAACTGAAGGAGGAGCATAAGGGGAAGTCTCTTGCTCGGTAGGCTCAGTGTTGGCAGACTGAGCGGGAGGAGGATAGAGATCAGTAGAGACGGCCGGGGCTTGATAGGCCGAAGTTGTGATGGCCGGAGGAAGATCGTAGTTTCCTCTGGGCTGGCGACGATAGTCTAAAACACCAGCGTTGGCCGCGCTAAAGGCGACGGCGCTGAGTAGAAAGAAGCTTCTCATCTTTCCTTTTGTTTCAACGAATGTTGTGAAGCGAATGAAATGTTTTGTTTGTGTGAAACGAAAGTGAATTGTTGCTGAAGAAAGGAATGTGTAACGAGCTGGTGTAGCATCAATCTTTATACAAATCTCCAGATCGGCTGTCAGGTTACATTTTCAGCTGAAGATGGGTTTGCTTCTCCACGTAAGTGGTACGCGCACATCAATCATGATCCAAGTTTGGAAGCGTCTCCATGGCCATGCAGGCCCGAAGTGGGAATACGGGCGCTTGCATACAAAACATAGCAGGGTGAGGTCATTCCGGATCTACCTAATGGGGAGTGACAGGGCGGTCAGTCGACGGGTGGTTGGATGAGAGAGAGTCGTTTGGGCAGAAAGAAAGCGCGGGTAGTGGATAGTGGATCAGAGACAAGGTTGTTTGAACATCCGAGATACCCAGGCGGCTCGCTTCCAAAAATACAGTCGAGGGAGAAACGCTGTGCCGATCATTTCATGATGTGGCCTGCTCGTCACGGCGTAAAAAACGGAGTTTGCAGTTAGTTCAGGTGGACATGGGGGTTGGATAGGCCGCTGAATAAAGAAAAACGGTTCTAACAATAACCAAAATGTCTTGGTTGAATCAAGGTTCACGCACACGAAACATGCACAAGGCCTCGTGTTTGCGACGCACGACTCCGCAGAGGTGCTGTGATGTTGTGCTATTATTGGATCACTCTGGCCACTCAGCGGCTATAAACAGAAAAATCCAAGGTCCTGCACGTCTTGGTTGGTTGGGATGATCCCTGCAAGCTAAGAGAGCCCTGATCGGATCATCCAGTCGTCGCTCGCCAAGCAAGGTCTAGATTAGATTTCTCGCACTAGAAGATAATTCAACCACGTCAATTGAACGATTCTGTGCATTAGTTTTTTACGAGATGGAACTGAGAATAGAATATTCTGAGTTTTTTTTCTATTTTTTATTTCTTGCAGAAGAAGCGGGACGTGATTTCTTTTCTTAGATGGATGCCCTACTAACAACCTCGTGTTCGGCATCATTTATCCAGCGGGGAAAGACAACAGAGAATAGATCCAGAAGAGAGAAAAGCGCATCTTGGTTGAAGCGCTGGCAAATAATTGCAAGACATTGATCGTCATTGATCCTCGACGCAAATCTTGACCTGAAACAAATGGCTTGGGATCTGGCGCTTACTGAACCCGTTTGTTAGCGCGCGGTTCGTTTGGGGTTTGGGGGACGCTACCGAGGCCACTGGAATGCGGGCAGCGGATGAACCGTCGACGCCACGTCGCACCATCAGCTCGTCTACCCTGGACATAACGAGGAAATGGTATTTTCATTGAAACATTGTTTCGAACTCTATCGTATTAATTGACTTTCATTATTACGAGCAATTATATACAGCAGATATAGAATAGGAAATGTAAATAGTTATATAGTGTGTATTAAGCGATTTTGGCCAATGTTGAGCCCAGTACAGAGAGCAATAGGTGTCGCAATTTTTAAGAGATTAAGAAAATAAAATAAAAGAAACAAGCATATCTACATCCGAAGACCAGAACTTTCAACTTAGACTAACGCGTATATTTAAATAAAACGCATTTTAATTACAGACCTGCTATAGTAATACGA
>JABEEJ010000005.1:0-18428 GCA_013363135.1 Fusarium brevicatenulatum | reverse complement strand
CGTGGCCTGACTCGTAGCCAGGTACATGGCTTGTCAAGTGTTAACTCAACTGGGCTTGAGGAAGAGGTTAGATGCCTCCACTATCTGCATCCGTCGATAACAAGCATAAAGTGTCGTCCTTCTGGGCAATAAGAACAATTACCTTGAAGGACATATAACGTCAAAGCACGAGCAGTTTTTGTAGTTCTCCATACACCTAGGTATTATGAGGTGGCTGTACTCCGTGTGAACATGGAAGGCTTTAATTGCAGGGCATCTAATGCATGCAAGCGAAGAAACAAAAGGTTTCTCTCGCTAGTTCATTTACCGACAGATCCATTCACCTGGTCCTACCCAACCCAAGCTTCCAAGGCCTGTTTCTTGTACACTGTTTCTAAAACGATGACAATCACGGCTTTCCATGTTACCTCATTTGACTAAATGCTACAGGTATGAACTTATGAAGATGCGAACTGCAGGTTCCCATATGGATTCTACATCCCAATTCCGGTTTGAGCTACTCCTTGAACAACTATCAATCATATTTCAGTAATTTCCTCCTGGTACACCAATGAATGAAAATATTCATCTGTAAAACCATTCGTGTCACACTAACCTCGGTGAGCTAGAACAGTATGAAGCGTCAGTATGTGGCTATCGCGTGGTAGGACAATTGATTTGGTGATCAAGTCGAACTAATAAATTAACGGCAACAGGAGGAGGCCATCTACAAAGGGCACAAAATATTCGATTTGGTGGTGCTACGGCTAATGGGCTGTACTCCTCCCCTCAAATGTCCCCTTAGGTACCTAGCCTGAATCAATTACAAATCATTCTTCAACCGACATGCCACTGGACCAAATAATATATAGGTGGGGGATAAAGACAACATGCAATGGGATATTGTCGCATACAGTTTCTATGCAAATGTATTCGAGTCCAATGGTCTGAATGCCATCGTGAACTCGTTTACCGATCTTGAGAGGGTTCTATCTTTTGACTTAGGCAAGCTCTATTACCAGGCAGTGCCAATCGTCGTCTATCTATATGAACTGTACAGATTCTTGTTACATGAAAGGGGAATTCGTCATAAGTTGTCGTGTACATAGTAATTTACATTTCCACCAGACTTGTTGCAGTGGCACTGGCTCAACCTTCAAAAACATCATGCTGAAGCTCGATGCCAAAGTCTTGTGCGACATCCTTCATTCTTTTTTCCATTTCATCCTCCATTCCCCCTCCAAGACCCAACCACTGGCGCAGCTTAAAGATGTAGAAGGCCACATCAGAGGCAGCCATGACAGTCTTGAAGATGATATGGCGCCAGCGATTCTGAAGGCGTTGGCTCAGTGGCAACTGGGGGTCCTCGAATAGACTTCGGCTCGCCCACTCGCCCATCATCTTGACGCGGTTGACTGGTGATCCGAGATACTGGTTGTTGCCTTGTACGATTCGCATGTTGCGACCGATGAAAATCAGCTCTTGTGGCCATTTATCTTCATCTGTCAGGATCTCTCGAATGCCCTGCTTCATTCGCTTCTGCATCTCGTAATGCCGCTCAGCCGGCGTATTGCCTTCGAGCTCTTTCATTATCCCATTATGCGTGCGCTTATCTCCACCCTCGTACGGCCGCAGTAATGTTGCGCTCGCGAAGAGATCTGCCGCCTTGATCCCCCATGCTTCTGTCACTTGTGATATTGTTTTGTTGTCGAAGGTCATGAGTGCTTTCCAGAAGGTGGCGTATTCGTTTCTGAACTTCGATGACATGTACACATAGAGGCCATGGTCAATAAGCACAAGCTCGGCTCGCCCATTGGGCAAACGTCTGATAAAGATGTTGCCAGGGTGCGGATCGCAGTGAACGACACCCCACTTGAAAATCTGTGCGGAGAAGAGGTCCACCATGGTCGTCATGACTTCTCGTGTTGACAGACCAAGTCCCCCACGGCCTCGTCGGCCACGCCATAATTCCTGACGTTCTGGCTTGAGGTTCTCCTGAAATGGCCTTGTTCGAAGCTCAAGTCGTGCAGCCTCAATGTCAATTTGCGGGAGTGGGCGACCAGCGCCAGGAGATCCATTGCCATGCCCTCCGAGCCATCTCGATGTTATGGCTTTCTTATCCCAAAGCCTCACACCCTCGATCCACTCGGTCACGAGAACTCGCTTTGTCGTAAATTCGGGATAAACCGTAGGAACGTATACCCTCCCTTTCAAGGCTTTCTCTGCATTAACAAGCTCTCGCATTTTTTCTGAATTCTTGGCCTCATTGACGAAATCAGTCTCTAGTTCGAGTCGCTCCGTAATGAAAGGGACTAGTTTATACAGTGGAAGGTCAAACCACTTCGAATATATCCACGCGACGGTCCTGTTTTGCATCAGTAAGCAGGCGGGTGTTCTGCATTTTTTCGGACTTACTTAAAGGCCCATAGATCCCATGATATTTGCTTGGCAATCTCCCGTTTCTGTATTTTGATAGCGACTTCGCGACCATCCGCAAGTCTGGCCCAATGGACTTGAGCAACACTCGCGCTCGCTCGAGCCTTGCGCTCCATCAACCCCATTCCCTCTTTTCCTGTAAAGCTGACGCCAAAGACCTCTTCGACACTTTTCCCGAAATCTTGTCTTATCACTGCCTCGATGTCACTCCAATCGTCTTGCGGTGCGTCGTCAAACATGCGACTAAACATCTTTTGGAATTCGGGGGGCAGCACGGCGCTCTGCATTGCAATGGCCTGTCCGATCTTGAGATAAAGTCCGCCATTGGAACGGAGAAGGTTGAACAGCCGCTCGGCATTCCGATTATGCAAGTCCTGCACAGTCCCGCCAGTAATAGGCTGGGGTCGAAAATTCAACTTGTAGTCGAAGGCTACGAGCAAGCCGGTTCCGAACGTATGTAGAGATCGGCCAAAACCAGATGCGTATATCTGACGATCCCCGAGATAGATTGTACCTCCCAATAGGCATGTCAAGAGCAAGCGCCGCGCCCACCGCCGCCCCTGTCTATATTCCTTTGCACGCCGGGGGGCACCAAGCTCCTCTGGCGACGGCGGTCGCATGGCCTGGAAAGGACCACCTGATTGTAATCTTCGCAACGATGGTGCGAGCATTCTGTGTCGGCAGCGCATGGTGGCGCGCGCTGAGTGGCCTTGCATGGCGTTGCGCAACATGCTGGGGGGTCGGTGGCGATCAACAGTCGAGTACCATGAGGATTGAGTGGAATACAGCTACGAGCGACTGAATGAGGACATTGAGGGGGGAAAGGTTGGAGGAAAAGATAAGTGCGAAATGCAATAATTCTCTTGCCCTATCTCCGGAGTCATTGATGACGTCTTTATCCCTGGAACGGCTCGGAGAATCGGGGGGCACACGATCGCCTTCCGCAAGTCGGTGCAATTTCTGGCCGATTTCCCGACCCTGTAACCGACATATAAATCCGATATTGAAGAAAAATTATACGAGCAACCGAGTGCCTAGGTTAGACGTAGTGCGTACTATAAGTACTAGACTTAGGAAGCCGTCTCCAAGGTACAGTGGAGCTTTTCTTGTCCATTGTCTTCCCCTAGCTTGTATTCACATTGTTCAATGTTGGCATCATTAGAACCCAGTTACACATCGGATTCATGATAGTATCTCGGTTCTAACACCATTGTTATATTATACTTTCTTACTGGTTTGAGATTCTGGACATACAGTGATCATATGCATATAATTCTTAGCGTTTTTCGGCTGCCCAGGTACCGTAGAATATCGACCAGCTATAGGGTAAGCATAACAGAAAGAAGGTTGGGAAATGGAGGTTGTAGCACTTTATTGAACGGTGTGAGTTAAACATGGGAATCAAAAAAGCACCAACAAAACCATAAATTATCAAACACGAGTCGAAACGTGAAGTCCTTGATCAACAAGTGTGTCAATAGGCTGACGAGTATGAAACTCTACCCCAGTTGTCGAAACATGAAGTATTATGCAGTGTGTTTCGTCATTTAGAAAACCATAATGAGGACGAGGCTGTAAGTGATCGAGCCAACAAGGCAGCCTTTACATATCGAGGAGCAAAGCATGGGCATCATCCTTTGCTCAGTTTTCTATTTTTTCTTCCCTTTGCTGCGCTGGCTTGGCCGCTGGGCTTGTGTCCGAGAGGAGCATCGGCCCGTTGCATATTAATTGCGGCACAAGAGGAGGGTATGATGACTACATGGTCGGAAGCTATAGCCTCCAGGTCATGCATGTAGCCGGTCGAAATCTATTGTTAGCAGATGCATCGGTCTATATGGTGAATAAGTCAACATGCTAGACTGGAGACCCATCTATAGTAGTGTTGTGGCTGACGCAGATGCCGTCGTTGGCCTTGATATTGGGTACCATCGCAACTGAGCCTTTAGACGCACGTAACCGCGTTGAGAAAACAATTGAGATGAAAATTTCCCACGAAATGCGGAATACTACATGGTACTACCATAGAAAGTTGGCTCCTGAGACTAAGTTAGCCACGTCAGTGCACGTTATCGACCTGGGTCACTGCGATGGGAAGATTAAGTGTTGGACAAAACGTTGTCTCAGATATATAGCAAGGGCCCAGGCCACAGGGAAAGTTGCTCTCGTTCGAGCGAAGAACACAGCCCAACCAGAGAAGATTGCAAAGTCGGTGGAGTTGTCCTTTTTAGCTTCATAGACTGCATACATACAGAGTAGAGATCGAGCCTAAACTGGCAGCCTAGGACAAGGATATCGAGCTAAGCATAGAAGAGGCGCGATAGAGGTTCGTACTGTATGACCTGCAACCGAAAATGACGACTGCCTTCCAACGTGGGATTGGTGGGCATGTTACAACGGTGGGGACCCACATGTGCTAGCCTCCCATTTCCCTCATGCTGTGAAATGGTGTGGTGGTGGTAGGATAAGCAGCATGACATCCATGATTGAGAAATTAAACTTGTGGCTAAGATTGTCTTATTGGCAACCTTGGTAAGTTGGCTGTTGGCGTAAACTTTGAGGATGGAGTCTTTATTTACTCCCGGTAAGAGAATTGGTTGCGGGTAAAGCATGTGCTAAAGATACAACAAGTAGGCCAGATCAATAAATGCATGGAATATATAAATTTCTGCGACGTCCTTTGTTAGACTGGTCTCGCGTGCATTCGGCGAGGTCAGACGGCTGGGGCTGGCCCCCTTGTTCCTGGACCAGCCCATCGACATTCCCACCAAACTAGCTAATCTGAGATTAGCGCCCTCTGTTCCCCTAGTACTCTGCTAAGCCACAAGGAGCCAAGTTGGATAGACCAGAGCCAAGCACCTTGTCCGATAACACCCAAAGTCAATCCCCCTCCTCGTTGCTCAGTCTCGACCACGACATTCGTTCCCAACTCATTTCTCGACCGGAGCACGGTGTCGAAACATATTGACGATAGCATCGATTGTCAGAGCCCACTGGGGCGTTCTCAGTATAATCAGGCGGCTTGGCGACCATTGCTTACTTCTTCAAGTCTACGGCTTTATACCGGCAACAGGGACAACTCAGGTCTCGCGATTGCGCTGCATCTTGCTATATTCACCGATATAGCCCCCAATTCGTACGAAGGATCTCGGCAGAAACGCGAGAAAAAGAATAAGAACCAGGCCGATTTCTTGAAGAGACGTATTTTGAAGAATCTAGGATTCGACAGCTCAACTTTACAGCCCAATACTGCCTTTGTTGCTTCATCTCCCCGACAACTCTCACCCTCCCTTCGCCAATGTTATTCATCAACGTTGCAGCAGAAGGAAATAGCGAAAGAGCTACACGCTGATATATTGCCTTTCCGTCCCCGGGTCTTCACGACGTCGGCCGCTTGCTCTGTCGTCCTCTTATCGGTCTTGAATCGGGCGCTTAGCGCACAGTTGCCATGTTACGGCCTGGCACACCGTTGACGGTGCTGCTGTTCGCAGCTTTTGCTTTGCTCCTTTTAGCTGTTATTTCAACCCCAATCATTGAAGCCATTCCACTGAGCGACTTCGGCGGTGTAACGTATGGCGTCTTTGGCTATTGCCAACAGGGCAAAGGATGTAGCGGTATCGGGGTTGGATACGACACTGGTCAGTCTACCGTGATGTTGAAACGCGTTCCCTCTTTCGAGTTGTACTGATGCTTCTTTCAGCCAAATTAGTCGGGGATGATAGTCAAGCCTTTGACTTACCATCCGGCGTTCGGAATACGCTATCTGCCATTCTTATCGTGCATCCAGTCGCGGCACTTATTACCCTTGTCATGACCATCATGGCGGCTGTGTCTCACTTGCACGCTCCGTCGCACTCGACAAGATACCTGCTAATTTTATTTATCTTCCTCCTCATTGACTTCCTAGTTTGCTTGCTAGCATTTTTGATCGATGTGCTACTATTTGTACCACATCTAGCATGGGGATCTTACCTCGTTCTTGCTGCAACTATCCTAGTTGCCATGAGTGGGTTGGTAACTTGTGCGATGCGTCGCACTCTAGTCAGCAGGAAAGACAGGCAGCGACGTATCGCTCAGAATGCTGAAATGAGCGGCGAGAATTATTACAACAGAACTGCTCAGGACAAGACGACTGTGGAGCCTGAAGTTTCTCGACAACCGACTCTTCCCACTGTGAGTGGTGGCAATGGTGTACATGACAATCTTCCGTCCTTTACAACCTTCGAACAGAAGAGTAGAAGCGACCAAGCTAGCGAAGAAGCCATCCCTCTTACCCGCCGGACCACATCAAATAGATCACCAGCACCCCCTAACGAGGTGGCAAGCGTGGGTGAGGTTGCGGCCTTTAGCAGGAACCCACAGAGGCAAGGTTCTCGTGATCAGTTTGGCAACCCAATCGACAATGCTACCGACCCATATGCAACGCGGAGAGGACCTTCTCCAAGCATGAGTAACCGTGGAACAGGGGCCGGAGGAGGCTACCGCGGTGGAAGAGGGGGTTATAGTCGTGGAGGATATGATAACTATGGAGCACCAGTCCGAGGTCGTGGAGGCTACGGGCCATCTGGAAGGGCTGGATATGGTCCCAGAGGAGGACGAGGAGGCTATGGACCACCCAACCGAGGAGGCTATGCTTCAAATGGGATGAGGGGAGGTCTAAATGCGCCCCCAGGATACAGCAACGGTCCTTACGATCGGAGACCGTCACCTGCTCAAAACTTTGCTCACGATGTTCAGCCGTCAGAGCCATCTAATGGATATAGCTCGACGAACCCTTCGATGCCGAGTGTGAACACTTACACTGCTTATAGCCCAGAGTCCACATTGCCTCGAGCTGAGTCGCCACCGCCTTTGCCAGGAACCGAGCCTGCCACTGTTGGGGGTCGCGCAGTTGAAATGGATGCAACCCCGGCAGTTCAGCGTCATGACGGAGGAACCTACGGACAGCTTCGGGATAGTGACGCGGATGTTGCAGGTATGGTTGGACTCCAGCAGGGGCAGATCCCACAGCGACATGATACGTACATGAGCGAGGGAAGTAAATATAGCACTGATGAGTATGTTTCCCGCTCATGATTTCCCCACGATACTGACCAGATGACCAGGCAGTATGTTCCACCCCGCTCAGGATGGACCCAGGGCGATGGCAGAAATTTGCCCCGAGCCCCGTCACCTCTGGTGACTGGTCAACCAAGAGCTGAACTCACTGAAAGAAGGACACCGCCTGTTGTCCAACAGCCTGTGGCCACCGGGAATAGCAACTATTATGAAGATGTTGATCCCCGTTTCGCCTCCGATGCACCACCCGCAAGTAACAACCTTCAACCGCCCCCTATTGAGCCTATATACGAGGATATTCATGCCAATAATGCGGGAACTCGAAGTCCTGCCGAGTCTGAGCATTCAACATTTACCTCCATATCCCAGCGTGGAATTAACCCGCGTTGGAACCCCAATCCCCCGCCGCTACCTTACCAACAAGGACCCCCTCATCGCCGACCAGCACATCAACAACAACAGCGTCAAGACATGCTATTAGATACCCCCGACTTTCAGTTGCCTAGTTCACGGACTGGACGAGGCCCTGGAATGGTACCTGGAAGCGCATACCCACCTGGCGGTTTCTAGTGAATCTGCCTAGTGAGCTTCTATGATAGTATCATGGTCACCAGACTGGGTTGTTTCTACTATATACCCGACCCTTCTCCTGTTGTTCGGGTGTTCATGCCTTGCGACTCTTCTCATTACAGCCGTATGCCTGGAGATACAATTGTCCCTTAGACTAATCTAGTGTCTTATTGTTGGTTAACTGTAACAAACTGTGTTGGTTTACCAATCTTCATCCTTTGTGTATTACATTCCTTGAAACGTATATTTTTGTTTTATTTACTTCGATGTCATGGAGATCAGGCATAGTTTCTGTCCCATGCCTGACGCTTCTTGTACCCCTATTATTGTTGTTTTGTCTTTAGCTATAGCGCAGGACGCTGTGATTCCTTCACTTGGCAATTATTGCATGACAAGCCACGCCTGATGCCAACGGAATCCACATCGTCCTGAAGAGAGGGCGTGTTGCTAGCACGGTTGTTGATTTGATTGATTTGATTGATTGATTGAATGGCAGGTTGGTTGATTGATGGAAAGAAAGAAAGAAAGAAGAAAGGAAACACGACGTGACATGAGCCTCTGCAGGTAAAAGTGGTTCATGAGGGTACCTTGATTGAGATGAAGGAGAGGAGGGAACAAATAAATGAGTATATATCTTCGTTTAGAGGAAAAATAATGAAGTATCAATCGAACAGTGTTCTTCTATGCATAAGCCGTGGACTCTCAGCTGAAGTTGGAAAATACTCTTTGTTCGCATTCAAGACCTGCATGGCAAACCGTGACTTGGTGATACCGCTTGCATATGCAATCGCTACCGACGGTATCTGGCCAGCTAACGTAGGTAGGTATTCACTGTCATGCAAATTGAATCTATCAAGTCGCGTAGGTCCATTCATCGTTAAGGCTATTCAGAGTAGGTACCTTACACCCTACCTAGGCTCGAGTATGTGACTCGAGCTGAAAGAGCAACTGGGCCAGAGCCTTTCCCCAAGGCTGCCAGACCCCGGACAGTTTGTAATGGCAAACTACTAAAGTACCAATCTACCTGCCACTCTACCTATATTGAATGGTCGTCGTGCTTTTGTTGATTAGCCTCGCCTTTCATACAGCGCTTGCATCGCGGTAATGCATCCTAACACTGACAGTCACTGTCAGGCTTGGCAATGAATGACACATGGGGTCAGAGGATTTGAGTGCCTCTGCATCCACCACAAGCTCGTTCGTTATAGATTGAATAAAGCATTTGATTTTCCTCTGATTACCTACTCATGAAACGTACTGAAGAAGAAAATTATGGAATTCTGCACATTCTGCCGAAAAAAAGCATTTCCACCAAGCCTACAAAGCCGGGTAAATACCTAATCTTCATCCTAACTCATACATATCTTCAACTTTTGGATCTTGTGGCCAAGTGTTTCGCCAGATTTCTTTGTATGTTCCTCCATTTACATCCGGTTTTGGTATATGGCACCTTCCTGCTCCTGCGAGTTGCGTAGCGTGGGCTGGAGTTAAGAAGGAAGGCGCATACCCTCTGTCTTCCCCGGAGTGCTTCTTGCCAACACCACAACCGACACACTTCTTTCTTTCTCTCTCCCTCCCTACCTCCCCGCCTCTCTCTTCAATCCCGTCTTCCTACCCTCAACTTCGGTTTTATTTCTCCAGCCTGATTCTCTCCACAAGGTCGGTCACTTGTGTCAAAGTGATGGCAAAGCTGTGAAAGCCCACTCGTTCTTAAACCTAGGTATCTTATACTGCACTACGCATATTGGCCACCTCTGCATTTCTACAGTCCCTCCCACACTTTTGCAGAAGCATCATTCTGCTGGATATCCATACGACCTCATCTGCATCCACACTCAGACAGATCTGGACCATCTAGCAAACCCAATCTAACAGGCACCTTCCTTGAATCTCAGAGATACTGATCGTCCTTCCCACCTCCGACGAACAAGATATACCAAGCTGAGCCAGCATGGAGGACCTGTCTTCCCCCATCAGTATCGCCTCGTCTACCCCAACTGCTCCAACTTCGGCTTCAAAAGTCACTTACACCACTGCTGGCACCCCGTACAATCCTAGCACTTCTCAGCCACTGCAACCGCCTGCCCGACGAGGTCGCTCTCTCAAGTGGCCTGCTGGTCTCCCTGCAGCTGGGTTATCTCTGCTTCCCAAATCTGTTCTTGCCACTCTGCCCCTCAAAGCTGGATCACGGTCATCATCGACTCTTCAGCAGTTCAGCCCTCAGACGCCCTACGACAGAGCATCCAGTCCCTTGAACGATACAGACCACAGATGTATCAACATGTCCGCCCAAGTGCCCCGAATCGTGCCTTCTGCGACTCCATCGCCGCTTACATCCCTTTTCTCCGAAGCTGAACAAGACACGCTTACCGACGTTGAAGCAAGTGAGGAAAGCGACGAAGACTGCGAACTTGGCATGGACCCGTTGATGAATATGACAGTAAAGTCTCTTCACAATCTGGCGTCTTACCCAAACCCCAATCAGAAGCGAGCTCAGAAAGCCCTTCTTCGGGGGCTCAAACCAGCCCTGGGCCTGAAGACGATAACCCGTGTTGACGAGCCTTTGGCTCCCATGACTCAATCCTATGGACTCCAAGATGCGTCCAACAACAACAACGCCCTGTCAAGTGTGTTAAAGCCCCCACAGTTAGAGAGCCCTGCCCTTGGAAGATCTTTCGATGACGCATTCTGGAATTCCCAGGCCAAGAAGTCGCCTGGCATTCCGCTTGGCTCATCCCGGAGCTTCAATCGTGCAGTCGGCAGCAATACCGCGCGTGCTACTGGTACCATGGCTCCTGGCACCGGTGCTCCACGACCTTTGACTGCTGGCCCCCCTGGTCAACGCCAATATCGACCATCGACCTTCGAGTCAACTTTCAAAGCACTCCACACAAACGTCCCAAGCCAAGACGTCAAGCAAGATGAAGATGAGGACGTTCTTATCATTACTCGACAGACTCTACGACAAGCAGGTATCAGTAACAGCAGCCTAGCACAGAATACACCGTCGTTTGAAGCAACTGCTTCACCGGCTTCACAAATCGTAGAGGGGTTGGAGGGATTGTCTGCCAATTGCAAAATCACCCGACCAAGTGCACCCACAAACGCCGCGACGCGAGGCTTCCAGTATTCTGCGGGAGGAGCGCCATCCTGGGGCTTAGACACTGCTACAACATCAGCATGCTGGACATCATCGCCCGAGCTCAGCCAGTCTCGATACACATCGGGACCCAGATTCAGAGCACCAAAGGAACTTCAAGCCTACAACAATAAGATCAATCACGCCTGGTACTACGGAGCCGATTTCCTAGTAGCCACACCAAGCGAGATTGCTTTACAGGTTCAGCCTCCCAAGGGGAAGGGGCAGTTTGGTGCAATTGGGGATGGCCGTCCATCAAAGAAAGGTGAACTCCATCGCCGCATGGAAATCGAAGACGCCAATCGCATGTCAGTGGCTGACCATGCTCGCCCACTGTTCAATATGGCACATGCAAATGTGCAACAGTTCATTGAAAGCGAGTGGAACAAGAGCCAGAGACGTGCTACGGTACTACAGGCAACCAAGTAGAGACTGTTAGTCAGGAAGGAGGTGATTGGCGACGAGTATGAAATATTTCTCATACGATGCCCTATACACGATAGCATGGGATAGTTTATGAGGAAGAGTATGTGGATGATGACAGCCTTGCATGACTGTTGCAGGGCAGGAAGGTTGGATGCTTTTTGGGATGGGCTCTGACGCAGGCCAGTCACCATGTGAGCGGCGAGGTTATACTTACACGAGAACAACGGCCAAGCAAATGTATTTCGGCCGATCCACGGCGTTGGCATTATGGAAAGAACGGGTAACTTAGTAGTCCATAGCCGGCATTAAAAAACGGAATATGATGAACAATTATCATACTTAGAACGGGAACGTTGACCCTCTTGTGACTGGTGGGCGGCTGGCCAAATGCAACATGATCCATACTTATGCGTCTACTTATTATCCCAACTTCTTCTTTCAAAAGGATTACGAGAGTTAGGAACAGAAGTATGTTGATATACACGGGCGTAGTAGCCAGAAACCTTGATCTTACTATATGTTGTGGGACAGGCATCATTGAAAACAAGCTCGCAATCAGGAAAAATCGATAGTCTAACTCATGATAGTATACCTACTTTGTACCATGGTATCATTGATGCGCTCTCGACTTGTCATGGGATGTTGAATACCTTACCTATACTTGGTGCATGGCCGTGATGGCACATGTCAGAAAGTGACAGTGACCAACATTGTTCTTGGGTACGTTGCCTTTTCAAGCTAGCACCAACTTTAGTTTTGAAGAGAAGATGAAGACAATTGAAGGAGAGTGTGAGTGGGTCTCATGACGTTGGTAAGGGGCCTTGTTTTTTTTTGGGAATCTTATGGAGTATACTACATACTAATCTCCTTTCCGTACAGATAACAAGAGTCAAGAGTTGGGAAAAGCTGAAGTTGCAATTACGGAGACGTGTTCTTTTATGTCATTTCGAAATAGACTGTATTTCGGAGACTCTGACTCGGTATCTGGTGCCAGATAATGTCTGCTCCATCCCTCCTTACAGTAGGTTGATAGTGGAGGTACCCTACCTCAGCTACCTACCTTACCTTAGGTATAGATCGCGTTGGTGTTTCTTCGGCCCACTTCTTTTTACTGCTGGCCTCTTTTCCCTTCTTTCCTTTACCAAGTTCAAGTCTCTTGATTGCATCCTCTTCTCTTGGTGCCGGTCCTGAACTACAACCATCACTTGGTACCTACTTTCTGGCTCTTCTCTACCACGGGACTCCGTCTTTCTGTGCGCGTTAACGCACGACCCAACAAGAGGAGGATACAAGTCCAAAGCGGGAATCGGACGAGAAACCTACGTTGGATTTTACCCACTCCAACGAGAAAAGGCCACAATATCCGTACCAATCGATCGTTCGGCAGGCCAACCGGAGCACAAAACTGAGAACAAACAACTCTCGCGACAAAGTCAAACAAACGAGATACAATACAACGATGGTCTACGTACGGCAAAAGGAGCTCCCCGCGCTCCGTGAGTACAAATACTCTGGTGTTGATCATTCACTGCTTTCCAAATATGTTCTAAAGCCCTTCTACACGAAATTCGTCATCAAGTGCTTCCCTATGAGCATGGCACCGAATTTGATCACTCTGACGGGCTTTTCATTCGTCGTTGCAAACTTCTTGACGCTGCTGTGGTATACTCCCACTCTTGACCAAGATTGCCCCTCCTGGGTGTATTATTCTTGGGCACTGGGCTTGTTCCTATATCAAACTTTCGATGCTGTGGACGGAACTCAAGCGTAAGCTTATTACAACCGTATTTGCCATGTATTGAATATGTGCTGACTAAATCGCCAGGCGCCGAACTCGGCAATCCGGACCTCTGGGCGAACTCTTCGATCATGGGGTAGATGCTTGCAATACCTCGCTTGAGGTTCTTCTTTTTGCTGCTTCTCAGAACATGGGACAGAGCTGGCAGACTGTGGGAGTCTTGTTCGCATGTGAGTAACACTGGTGGTTCTGTTGGGATGCGCGATGCTAACTTGATAGCCCTCTTGACCTTTTATGTTCAGACATGGGAGACTTATCACACCAAGACTCTCACTCTTGGTATCGTTAACGGACCCGTCGAGGGCGTTCTTGCGATCGTCCTGGTCTTCGTTTTCACTGGCTACGTTGGGGGTGCCCATTTCTGGCAGCAGAGCATGTTCCATACCATCGGTGTGCCTTCCACCATTGGCATCCCATCTTTCATCTACAACCTCACCTTCACCGAGTGGTATCTTATTCAGGGCAGTATTGTTCTCGTCTTCAACACTGTCGAGTCTTCACTCAACGTCATCCGCGCTCGACGTGCCCGTGGTGACCGTTCTCGAGGTGCGCTCCTTGGCCTGGTGCCTTTCTTCAGCATCTGGTCTATGGTGATTGCCTACCTTTATCTTCAACCCAAGATCCGCGAATGCCATCTCATCCCGTTCGCCCTCTTTGCCGGCCTTGTCAATGCCTACAGCGTCGGGCAGATGATCACTGCTCACCTTGTTCACCTGCGTTTCCCCTACTGGAACGTGCTGGGCCTGCCTCTTGCCTTTGGTGTCATCGATTCATTGGGCCCCATCTTCCAGCGCAACTTAGGGTTTGGCTGGCCCAGCGCTCTTGGCGATAATGTCTACCAAGTGGCTTTCATGTTCATGATGCTCGGAACCGCCGTCGGCGTCTACGGAAGTTTTGTCGTTGACGTTATCGTTACCATCTGCGATTACCTCGACATCTGGTGCCTCACCATCAAGCATCCTCATGTTGAAAATGAAGGTGCTCAGACCAATGGTACAAAGAAGGACTAAATGACTGATACAGACCCACGTCGACGGGTTTATGGCGGTACCAGGGCTCGATCTCCTGAATAGAAGAGTCACATGACAAGACAAACAACTGGGCTCAAAAAATAGAGATGTCGGTAGTTCCAGGTTTGAACGGAGTAACGGAAACGCTTCATGCAGGATTGGGAATGAGTCAAGGTATCTAAAGAGGGTTTAAAAGAGGGGTGTCGCGATTATTACATATATCAGGGTCGGGCATATCTTTGATTATTACGGTTTTCGTGTAGAAGTTTTGTATGATTTGTATGAGGAACGGGCTTGGTTCTTTCTTTTTGGAGTTCTGCAGCGTGTTTTTGTATAATGTTACTTTAGCTTATAGATTCTATTTCTGTTCTGCTGCCAATAGTATATCAATCTTCTGCGAACCTGTATGTGTGTATGACCATGTAGAGGTAACACCACCGTGGTCTAGGCTTTCAAGATCATACCGGTTGAAGGGGACTAAGAAACCTGCAAGAGAAAATATTTGATCATTTTTGCACCGAAATATACTTGACTTTCCATGATCCCATAGCATGGTCGTGCATATGGCAGACATTTGCTGCGCGTCTTTCAAAACCTGTCCAAAATTTCTTGGGAGACATACGTAAAAACCTTTGAATACAAAACGCCACGCCAAAAAGCCCCGACGGGCGGGGTATCATCTTCCACCTAGTCTCTTAGGGTAATATACGTCAATCATAATGAAGCCATTCATGTATCCTTTCTTCCAAATTGGCCCTTTTGCGCCTTGCCGCTCACTTAGAGAAGATCATCCGTGCCGCTCGCGACACTCTGTTCGATGGCATTGGTGATTGAACGCTCTGAGAAAACAGGACCCTGGCCATCACATCTAGCGCAGTTCTTCAGACGCTCGCTGACATCGGCAATATCAACAAGGCCTTTCTTGAACAACTCGTGGGATATGATAAAGTCCCATGTTGCACCGGCAGCTAGGAGACGTTCACCATCGTCTGAGGTAACAATGCGGTGTGAGGGCGACTTATTTGTGTGATTCTGCAAGACGTTGGAGTAGAAGTCGGTGGGTTTGAAGCGCAGAGGCCCGGTTGCAGGCTCTGGAGAGATGGAACCATGGCTCATGCGGGATGTCGCACGAAGGATTTCATTCTCGGTAGATATTTTCTGGAGATCTCGCTTTAAACGTTCATTTTCGAGGGATGATTGTTGCTGGGCGGCCTCAAGGCCGGCAAGCTTCGCTTCAAGGTCTTTAACATGCTTTTCTTTCCTTTCGCGGAAGGCACGCTGCCTGTACAGCCATATGTTAGCCAAGTATTAAATCGTCGTCATCAAGCGCATTTCGAAGTCACAGCAATGTTGTATACAGCGAGGTCTTCTCGTGAAGTGAAAGAACAAGGCGGGAGAGGATTGGAGACGTACGCAGCGCGATTCTGTGCTTTCCTCCGAGACTGAGCAGGAGTTAGGTTCTCGTCCTCCTCGCTGCCCCCGCGGGCAACGGACTGCTCATCGGGAGAGCCATTCCTCAATGAGCTTCCTTGCTGTTGATGGGTTTGGGCCTGAGAAGCATAGCCGGGAGGTGTCGGGGGGCCCGGAAACCCGGAGGCAGGCTGATGAGGGTTTGCATTGAAGCCTTGGGCTGTGGTATAATCGAAAGACTGGAACTGGTCATTTTGACTGGCAGAGAGGGCGTCGTAGTTTTCCTATACGTGCCAAAGCAATGTGTCAGCAAAGGTGCGCTAATGCTATGAGATAGACGAGCTGCAGGTACAACGTTGAAGATGTGCTTGTGAGGCTCAACATTGCTAGAGTAATGCTCAGGTAAGGAAACGCTAAGGCAGGGCTGCACCGGGGGAGTGGGGGAGATCGCGGAGAAGGGGTCGTTTACTGACAGGCGGGGATGCATTGAAGTCATCGGAGCCGGCGGAATGCGAGTGCGACGGCGTCAGAGGAGGAATCGGCATGAACTGGTGATAGGGCTGAGGGTTGGCAAAGTTGTATTGCCCGGTGAAATCCATCGTGAACCTTCAGAGGCGGTGGTTGAGGTTGAGCGAAGGTTAAACGAAGCAGGTGGAGTAGAGCAGAATCGAATCGAGTAGTTCGATGGGAGTGACTGTGGCCACAAAAAATGGAAGAGGAGCCAGAGATGAAAGAGCGTGAGCCAGAATGAGCAAAGATGTGATGAGGCAATGCCGGTTTGAAGAGACAGAAGCGCTTCTTGGTTAAAATAGTAGGAGAAGAAGTTGAGGTTGTATGGGGCTTGGCTGTAGGTTGGTGGATGGATTAACTAAGTTAGGTGTGAACGAGGCGGGTGACGCGGGTGGGTGAAGAAGAGAGGTGGAGGTGGAGGAGGTGTGAGGGGGCCAGAAGGTTCAGGTGCAGACCGATTGACCAAGGTAAGAGAGAGAGAGAGCCCCAAAAGCACAGAGCACAAAGCACGGGCAGGGCAGGGCAGCAGGTCGGCGGTTGTTGGTAGGGAGGTGGTACGGACGGAGGAGTACAGTACTGTACTGTAGGTAAGGCAAGGTGGGTGAGGTGGTAGCCTTAGTGAAGCATAACGTGCAATGCGTTTCACGAACGGGGGGACGGGAAAGGTTGGGCCTGGGCCCTTTTAAGAAATGGCTGAGACTCTGCGATCTAGGCCGAGCTAAGCGATATAAGGCAAAGCTAGGTGCCAATCACGACTGACACGGCATTTGCCTTTGACGTGCATATTGGCCGTTGTGTATTAGTCGTGCCAAGCCAGGGTCGGATATCAACATCGTGAGCTTCCTAACTCGAGCATTGCAACGAACTTCCAAATGAGAAACATTTTTGGATGATCAAAGGCCTCACAAAGGTTGTCCAGTATTACGGAAAGGGTTCCATGTCGCGTTCCAAGCTAAAGTGTCGCCTAGGAGGAGTTTCGATGGGGGAGCTGCAGCAAGGCGGCCGACGTTGCTGGGCATTTAATTCGTCCCTTATTTCCTTGTCTTTACCCGCCAGCTCAGCGCTCTTGAGTTATCTCCCTGGAGCCCAATGGTTGTGCAGACGTTGAGGGCCAGTCGTGAGTTAGTCCACGAGCTTGAGGCTAGAAAAATGCGTCTCCTGCACATGCAGGCAGGGCTACCTTGAACAGCAAGCAACGTTGACGCAGTAATTAGTGGGAGTGGTGCACATTGATCAGACAGACGGACAGACCCCTTGACACATTGTTCTTATCAGCCTGCATCTTAATTCCATTTCGTGAACCACCACTTTCGACTGCAGAATACAGTAGTTTCCTGAGTTTCTGAAGTCTGTGCTAGCGCCAAGTTGACATCCAATGTTAGTCAGACAACTCTCGGTTCAGATATATGAACGGCCTCTGAACATGGAACAAACAACCTACGGACGGACCTGACATAACCGACTCCACTGACCAGCGTGGTTCTAACAAACTTCAAAGGTTCCGTCTAATGCACAATGGTAAAAATAACTATTGCCTGGTCCCCATCGCGGTTTTCTTTTCTCCTTCTGTCCCCGAGCGAGGCCTGGTGGGTCGTTGGCGGCGTGTAGGTAAGCATTTCGGGGTTCAAAGGATCTGCGCTTGACATATCAAGATCGTATAAGCCAAGATATCCATCCATATCTATGTATCTCCCTCTAACCTACACGCTCCGGATTTGTTCGGGATTTAATCGAATTTGCGCAGTCCTGACACTTTGGTTTCCATTGCCCAATCCGGCAATATCGTGCGCCAAAGCATATCCATTCATCAATGGACAACGACCTACCTTAACAACGCCATGAATGCATCTCGCAAACCTCTCAACGACCTTCTCATTCCCAGCCTTACAAGGACAACTGCTGAAGCTCCTTCGGCCCTATTTGCACAGGCAGACCCGTAATCTGGTCTAGTATGTTCAGCCTGGTCAAGCGCACTCGATACAACAGACAACAGCTTCATCAAGCGAAGCCACATCTGCATCCGACTCTGCTTAGTCGGCCGCCCGCCCGCATTGCCCGCCCGCTTAAGCAAGAGACCCTCAAGAGACCCCCGACT